>CAUYPO010033389.1:0-29863 GCA_963574435.1 Cheirogaleus major | reverse complement strand
GTAGTACTCCATGGTATACATATACCACATTTTGTTAATCCACTCATGTATTGATGGGCACCTACTCTTCTAGACATTGGCCTAGGCAAAGAATTTATGAAGAAGACACCAAAGGCAATCGCTACTTTGGTTTTAAAATTGGATTTTTTTATAGCTTTACTGAGGTACAACTTACATTCAAATAACAGCATGTATTTAATGTATACAAGTTGATGAGTTTGAACATATGCATACACATGTGAAATCATCGCCACAATCAAGATAATAAACACATCCATGCCTTCCAAAAATTTCCTTGTGTCCCTTTTCTTTGTGTGTGTGTACGTGTGTGCGTGTGTGTGTGCATGGTGGTAAGAACACTTAACATAAGATCAACCCGCTTAACAAATTTTTAAGTGCATGATACTGTATGTTTAACTATAGGTATTATGTTGTACAGCAGATCTCTAGAAATTATTTATGTTGGTTAACTGTAACTTTATTCCCACGAACAACAAATTCCCATACCCCTTCCCTCCATCTCCTGGCAACCACTATTCTATTTTCTATTTCTGTAAATTTAACTGTAAACATGTAAGTTTGACATACAAATGAAATTAGGCAGTATTTGCCCTTTTGTGACTGACTTATTTCACTTAGCATAATGTCCTGTAGCTCTATCCATGCTGCTGCAAATGGTAGGATTTTTTTTGTTTTTTAAGACTGAATAACATTCCAGTGTATGAATACATCACATTTTCTTTATCCATTCATCTGTCAATGAATATTTGGGTTGTTTCCATATCTCTTAGCAACTGTGAATAATGCTTCAATGAACATGAGAGTGCAGATAGCACTTTAAGATACTAATTTCAATTCTTTTGGATATATACCCAGAAGTGAAATTGCTAAATCATATGGTAATCCCATATTTTTTTGAGGAACCTTCATACTGGTTTATATAATGGCTATATCATTGTACATCTCCAACAAGAATGTGAGATTGTCCAATTTCTCCATAATTTCATCAATACTTGTTGTATTTGCATTTTGTTCTGCTTTGTTTATAACAGCCATCCTAACAAGTGTGAGGTGATATCCCAATTGTGGTTTTAATTTGAATTTCCTTGTTGATTAGTGATGTTGAACACCTTTTCATATACTAATAGGCTATTTATATGTTTTTTGGGGGGAAAATGTCTATCCGAGTCCTTTGCCCTTTTTAAATCAGGTTATTTTGTTGTTGCTGTTTTTGTTTTGTTTTGTTTTGTTTTGTTTTTGCTATTGAGTTGTAGGGACCCTTATATAATTTAGAAATTAATTCCTTATCATATACATGGTTTTCAAATATTTTCTCCCCATTTCTATAGGTTGCTTTTTCATTCTACTGATTGTTTCCTTTGATTTGCAGAAGCATTTTAGTTTAATGTGGTCCCATTTGCCTATTTTTGGTTTTGTTGCCTGTGAGTTTGGTGTTATACCCATGAAATCATTGCCAAGATCGATGTCATGAACATTTTCCTTTGTGTTTTCTTCTAGGAGTCTTATAGTTTCGGGTCTTATGTTTAATCTACTTTGAGTTGATTTTTGTGTATGGTATAAGAGAGGGGTCCAATTTCATTCATTTGCATGTAGAATTATTAAATTTTGGTTAGTGTGTTAGTGTGTGCATGTGTGTGTGTGTGTGTATGTCTTTATCCTCAATTCTTTAGGAGCAGTAACTAGAAATATTATAAGACCATAGTTTTTGTTGATTTGGGTTTAAAAAACAAATCCTGAACACTGTGAAAATTTGAGGTTTTAGAAAGATGAATATTCCTTAGGAGCATATAATGACAAAATATTTTTACCTTTCTTGTTCTCTGCCCCAATAGGAAATATGACAGTTTTAATTTTATATTTCCAGATAGAAAGTAAAGAGAACAAGACTTTTCTGACTGATCTAAGCCCTTTCTAACCTTCCTCCAGGGCAGTAGTTTAAATACCTGTCATAATCCTTTGAAAACTATGAAATGTTTCCATATGCAGTGGGAAAGGGCAAGTGCATTCAGATACATAATTTTTCATTTAATTTTAGAGGAGTCAGAGACCCCAAAAGCCCATCGTTAGACCCCAAATTCAGAACATCTAACATAGATTCTTTTCACTTTCAAATGTATTCTACTACAAACAGTACTAATTGCCATACATTTATTAAAAGATGCTTAATAATGTTTCTTAAGGTTTAAATCTCAGAAAAAAGAAAGTTTAGCATTTGACTAGGAAATCAACTATATCAATCAGAATTAGAGTTTTGCTATGATTACCACCAGGTTTAAAAATAAATTCAAAGTATGTTCTAAAAATAAGAAGGGAAATTATTTTTTATTAAAACACTAGAGGCATTTGGTCAGCATTCTTTAATTTTGGGAAAATCATGTGATTTTCTTTCAGAACTTTGGAGAAAACATTATTATCATTACATTCTATTTCAGTTTTGAGAGCAGAAAGCAAGGATGCCTTGCAATAATGCAATTCACTGAAATTTTTGATATTTAAATTTTAATTATATCACATGTGAAGAAATAATATTTAAAGAAAACATCTCTATTTGACATTCTCTCTGACATTTACCTTATACCTCATGAGTATTAAAAATACATTTTTGAGAGAACCACATATATATTATTCTATTATAATTTTGAATAATTTACATGACATTTATATGCTTACAGTTACTCTTTTATTTTTACAAAGTGATTGATATTAAGTTTCAGAATTTTGATTATTCCTGGTACTCAGCTCTCATAAAAACTCCAGTGTTCAATTAACCTAGCGAGAATTCCCAATGATCCAAAACTCCCTGCTCAATCCTCTTAAAGATAAATAGCCTTGTGTAGTCATAAAATCCAGAAGCACAAGCTTTCATAATCCCCATAGTTACTGTCCCTTCTCAATAAATGGTTACTTCCAGGTGTCAAGTCTTCATGGATGAAATTGTTCCAAATAAGTCTCTATTCTTAGAACAGAGGTTTTTCACCTTTTGACACTGTTGGCATTTTGGCCCAGATAATTCTTTACAGACAGGAGCTGTCCTGTGCATTGTAGGATGTTTGCAGAATCTCTGTTCTCTCTCCACTAGATGCCAGTAGCAACTCCCTCCACTGTGACAATCAAAAATGTCTCCAGACATTGTCAAATGCCTTTCAGGGATAAAATCGCCCCCCATTGAGAACTGCTGCCCTAGGTGGACTTTTCACCTAAGAATTTTGGCCTTTTCTGAACATAGAATACATCTTTTGATTTACATAATCTGAGACTCAAAATAAGTCTTGCTTGACAAATGTGACTTGAGGTACAATTGATTTTGTGATGCTTTCAAGCATAGACAGTTACCTGAAATGTACCCGAGACTCTCATACCACTTCATTTTGAGGTCCTCAGTCGTGACTTCATAGGTATCACTAATCTTCTCAGGGGCACCAGGTTCCCCTAGTGCTCCCATATGAATTGTCATTACCTTAAAATATATTCTTCTGAAGTCAGACAGCATTCTTTCTCTCAAAGACATTGGTTCTCTCTTTGAATGACAAATGTCTAATGACAATCAATTGGAGAGCTCTGCAAGTGGTGGTATTCGTGTGGCTCCCTTCTACTCTTTCTATGCCATCTCTCTATCACTCTTTTACAATAACAACCAAACTACTAGCAGACAAGCTGCACTTCATATACATGCTGGTAAGACTTATTCCATTACTTAGGAAGTTGAACACGACCCATCTTAGTCTTTTCTATATCCTTCTATCTGGCCAATTAGTAAGAAGTTACTAAAGTGACTGCTATAATTATATAAAAAGTGTCAGCTCAGTCTCTCAAAGCCTCAGAGATTTTTACTCATAAACTCAATAACCTTCATGCAAAAAAGCCCTTGTCACCTAGTGATGATTGTTCAATATTCCCTAAGTTGAGTATTGTAGTCAGATCTGCTAAAGCCCTTAATTATATTTTCGAGGCATGAGAAACCTGGGAACTCTATAATTTATCTCAAGGTACTTCCTAGCTTTCTCTTTTTTTAAAAATTACACACAAAATTTTACTAAGAATATGACCTCTGAAGTCTGACCTACCAAGTTTGAATCCTGGCTCAACTCTTATTAGCTATGTGACCTTGGGCAACTTACTTGAGATTTTTAATCTTACACTCTTAAAATGTGAAGGATAATAGTGTCTATTCCTAGGGTTGTTAATGAGAAAATTTATGCAAAATGCTTACGACAGCACCTATTAAGTAGTGATGACAGAAAAGAGTTTGCAATTATTAATTCCTGTTTACTTTTGCTTACTAAATTTAAAATTTGAAATGACTAACAAGTGGGCTCTGGAAATCATTCAAAAGTACCATGTTTAAATAGTTTTCCTTCTTTATACAACACCTCAACTTAGAAGGCATGCCATTTCAAAGACATAAAATCTTTGCATGCATATTTAACAAAGAGTGTATCTTATCTCTTATCTAC
The DNA here is from genome assembly GCA_963574435.1 of Cheirogaleus major. Taxonomy (NCBI): domain Eukaryota; kingdom Metazoa; phylum Chordata; class Mammalia; order Primates; family Cheirogaleidae; genus Cheirogaleus; species Cheirogaleus major. The sequence continues at coordinate 25,388 of CAUYPO010033389.1, read as the reverse complement.
TTGCAAAGTTTTCAGATTTCAAGTATTATATTTGAGATATATGGCTTATCCTTACAGAACATGGGAAAAGAGGAAGCTATAAAGACATCATCACTATTTCCTCAGAAATAAAGCAACTGTCCTCAAACACTTCTCCTTCATCTTTCCCATTTCTAGATAGAAATAGATTTGTGTGCATGCACAAACACACACATACCAACTTCTCTATGAATTTAGACATATTTGCTATAAGTGAGTACTTTTATATTTAGAAATGACTGCTTTGGAATGTGTTAGAATGTGTTCTTATTGAGAAGTAAGTTAAATTCTTCAGCACTGCATATTTGGATGGTAGATGTGAGGTTTGTATATCCATAACTTATAACACAAACAAAGTTTAAGATAAGAACAATCAAAGAAATAAACTACTGAAAAAATTATTCAAACTTCAATTACTTTAAAAATATTATTATCTGTGTGAAAATATAAGCATTGATGAGAAGCATTAAGTCGATGGAAGAGTTTCTGTGTAATTTTTCATGTAACTGGTCCAATCTTGCCAGCACTTCTACTGAAATTATATTCCTATGTTACTGTCAAATTGGCAGGAACACTTGTTCACTTATTGACAACCTATTATTCCTTTTTACCTGTGGAACCAACTTCTTGGATTTCATTGCTTGTCTATAAAGTACATTTATCTGGAAATTAATGTTTACTTATGCAATTGTATCAAATCACTTTTGGCTTTGAATGTATTCATCCTCTCTATCTGGCTATGTCAAGACATCTGAGTGCCATTTTATTTTCTTCACTCTAGCTTTTAATTAAATGGTAATGAGGTGGGACAACAGAATGACAGAAAAAAGTACTTTTAAGTACAGGTGACTACAAAGTATGTTTAAAAGTACTCTAATAATCTTACCTATAGATGAGAAGTATTCGAATAGTCTAGACTAGCATGATATAAGTATAAAATATCAGTAATGGAAGATTATAAAATGGTATTATTGACTCTGAGGACATTCTTTCATTTATTCAAGACATATTTATTAAGCAATTACTGGGTAATTTTCTGGAGTTTCATAGGTGAACAAAATAAGGTATACAAACAAATAATTACTATATAATGATATAATTAATAAAAACAACCAAGTGTGATATGGAAGCACATAGGAAGAACATCCAGAATCCTAGAATCTGAATAGCTTTTATTTGAAAGATACAGAGCAGACTCTTTGTAACAAATTACAGTTAGTACCCTCATCATTTTTAAGACTAATTTAAAAACCAGCTAGAATTTTGCCTCAATTCTAAAAGTTGTTCCTTAGAACAAAAAGGGAGGTGTTCTTGATTTGGGGATTTTAAAAATAAGAACTTTTGGCAGGACACAGTGGCCCAAACCTGTAATCCTAGCACTCTGGGAGGCCAAGGAGGGAGAATCACTTGAGCTCAGGAGTTCGAGATCAGCTTGAGCAAGAGTTAGATCACATTTCTACTAAAAATATAAAAATTAGCAGGGCGTGGTGCATGCACCTACGTGCAGCCCCAGCTACTTGGAAGGCTGAGGGAGAAGGATTGCTTGAGCCCAGGAGGTTGAGGTTACAGGGAGCTATGATGATTGATGATGCCACTGCACTCTACCTGGGGCAGCAGAGTGAGAGTCTGTCTCAGAAAATCAAACAAACAAACAAACAAAAACAACATTTTAATTTTTTCCTTTTAGTTAAATCTCCACAACCCAGTGATTTTTCAACAATGGTTAAGTAACACCAAGATTAGTTTGTTATCTCAAAGGATATCACAAAATCCTTTGATGGGAAGGAAAACAAAATATATTCAAGTAGCTTTCTATATAGTTGGGTATAAGAGGGACTTTTGAATATAAAAAGGGAAAAGAAACTGAAGTTTAGAAGTTATGTGCACCTACTCTTTACTTCCTCTGCACACTTTTAGTAAATATTTGAAAACCTCAGAGCTTATATCGCTTCATACTTTATTTTGTTGTCAGAAAGACAATATTGAAATGTCCCCAAATGAGCCGCCACATTAAACAATGTATCTCATTTTCTGGCATTACGACTGAATACTCTGGAGAAAGCTACTGAAATTATACATATAGCTTTTTGCAAGTACTAAATATCACAAAAATTTGAAATTAGAAAATATTAAAAACTATAAACGTTAATATGAAACACACACATTTAAATATATATATATATATTTTTTTTTCCCAACTTGTCAAGGAGAAAGAATACTCTATCACTAGAAGAAAACCTTCCTTCTGCAAGACCCTGAAGTCCTGGATGAAATGAGGATCATGAAATTTGCCAAAATATAATTTTGAAATTTTTTCTTAGATATACTTGAGATTGTTGAAATGCACATAGTAAAATCTTGAAACTCCAATACTTTCTTGTGCACATTCAAGTTGCATAAAGGAATATGTAGAGAAAAGATGGGCATTATGTTACCACTGGAAAATTTATAAGTAGAGTGGAAAAGAAACATCTGCAAAGATCTGCTTCATCTCTATGTTAAAATGATTAATAGTTTTTATAGATGACTCAAATGGTTTTCTATACACTTTTAAGGATTTCCTCTTATCAACCCATGGTATGTGGATATTTAGTGCCCAAATAAAACAAGATCAGCAGCATCAACAATAATAAAAATAGCTATTATTTCTTGAACTCTAAATATGTGCCAGAGAGTCTTCTAAGCTCTGTACCTCTTCATATCTGTTAACGCATTTCATCCCCACAACAGAGATAATGCAATTAACATCTGCATCATGCATGAGAATACTGAGACACAGAAGGATTCATTAACTCGCCCAAAGTCACACAGCTCTAAGTGGCAAAGCTAAGATTTGAATGTAGGCAATATGAATTATGATCATTATGCTACTCTAAATGCAGTTATATTACAACAATTATTTCAACAGTATAAATATTATAGTAAAAAGTTTTTGCAATAAGGCATAATATTGAACAGTGTCCTTACCCCTTTATCCCTTTTCTCTGGAGTGACTCAGTAAGAAAATGTGAAAAGAATAATGCAAACATTTAGAGTTATTTTGGAAGAAAGGAAATTAAGTTTGCTTGGCAGAATGTTCCCTTGTCAGCATACTGGAGACATAGAACAGAGGCTCTGGAGGACTGAGATGTGCAAAAATATTCCACCTTTGGCTTTAAAAGATGATATTTTCAAATAGATGTTCGAACACATAGTAAATGCATGTTTCTCAGATTTGATGTTATTCATTAATGATGAAACAAAGATACTGGTAAGAAAGATGTTCTTGTATGAATTATCAGAGGTAAGAAGCCTAAGATCACAAATCTAAATGGATTCAAAAAATGACAGAAACTAGAAACATTTCATGAGGTGAACAAAAGGGTTTTTATTAAAATTAATGAGTCCTATCCCAATGTTGAAGGAAATGAGATTGTGTCTGTTAAGTTAGAACTGAGTTGATCTATTCTTTCCCTGCTAGCTGAAATATCAGCTACCAAAGCTAAATCAGTGCACAATTAATAACATGGAAATGTATCCCCAAACACATCCTTACTGACATTTGTGGACAAAATACGTCACAGCCAATTCATCATTTGACTCTGATTATAGGTTCTAAATGCTGAACCTATAATCAAAGGGAAAAATACAAATATTTAATAAAATATTGATAATATTGCTAGTGTTTCTGCTCTAAACTTTTTCTTTGTGGAGAAAGAATATAGGTCATAAAAATATTCTTTGTCCTCTTCAAAAGACAGACATATTGAAATAGAACTTGTGCTGGGGCAAAGATATGAGAACAAAACAGGAGAACAAATGAAACGGTAGTACAAAGAGTGCTGTGTTCAGTAGTCAACACTGTCTGTCAATCATCATGGACTTGTTAGTTTAATGAATTCTGAAGAGTCATTATTGAGAGAAACAAGTGCCTATTACTTCAGAATAGAAAGTGAATTAATTCCCCATCAATTCAGGAGACCCCCGACAACTCTTATTTTTAGTCCTATTGTTATTATGCACATCGATGCCAGAATAAGATATGCTTTCACTTTGGGCAATGTTCAGAGGCTGACATATGTGGTAAGTGCCTCTCTTAGGCTGGCACAGCACAGTCTATATTTACTATAAATTCTCCTTGATTTTTTATCTAAGCATTAGATTACATTTTGTGAACAAGCTATTTAATATTACTAAAAACAAACCTAGTAGACTTGGGTGAAATTAGTCACTTTAGAACAGGAAACATACAAACACAATATAACAGAAAAGCTATGGGCTTTGCTGTCAGAGAAACTAGGATTTCTATGTTATCTTGAGCTAGTTATTTAACCATGATGTGAAGTTTATTAATCAGAAAATAGAGGTAATACATATCTCATAGATAGGTATTGAAATTAAATTATATTCATATACCAAAGCTACATATGTCATTAAAATTAGCCTAAAGCTGCCTCTTTACATATTTTAAGTTTGGCCTAAAGGTTTCTCCATACATACTAAACTGTAACCTAACTGGATATGTAAACAGAGTGTAACCTAATCCTGTAATCAGTAGCCAAGTCTCAGCCAATCAATCACAGCAACAGAGTTTCAGCCAGTCACAGGTGGCCAACTGTTCAAACCATGTTCAAATATGGCAAACGCCCCACTATAACCAATCCAGCTGTTTCTCTACTTCATTTCTATTTTCTGTAGGTCACTTTCTCTTTTCTGTCCACTAACTTTATCTGATCCTGTGGCCGCCCCAGAGTACCTCTGAATCTATTCTGGTTCTGGGGAATACCCAATTCTTGAATTGTTCTTCGCTCAATTAACCCCTGTTAAATTTAATTTGTCCAAAGTTTTTCTTTTAACAATGTCCAACATTGCTTTTTGGCATATTTACAATTTTCTTTCACCTTAAACAGACATTGGAATGATAAAATAGATGATGATCCAATAATCACATGAAAATATAGAGCTTTCTACTGTCTCTGTAGAATATTTTAGCTCATCATCCCAACATCTATTGCATCTTAGGAAACTCAGTACTATTTTATCTACAAACCCAAGACAGCAATGTAGCCAGCAGTGCTCCTCTAGAACAAAGGCTTATACAATAGTATATATTCAAACAAATGACTGTAGATTCAAGTGGATGTATAAGTGAATAAAAGAATGCAAAGGAGTTTTAAGAATTATTATGAAAATCTTACTTCAATCTAAATGGAAAGGATTTTTTATAAAAAATTATACCAATTCAAGAACCTCCATTTCAATAGTCAAAATTGGACAAGTGAGTGGAATGAAAGAAACAGATGTTTTAGTCAGCCTTGAATATACAAAAAACCATTTCTTAGCATTCCCTATAAACTGGTATTAATTTTCAAAATAATAAAAAAGGAGGTTCAATTAGGGGGGAAAATCTGACCTAAAAAAATCTCTCTCAAAAACTCAAATCACTAAAAGAATATCTTTGTTTGTACACCAAGTTCAGATGGAAGTTAGGATGGCCAATCATGTGTCAACCTACATAGAAAAGCATAGTATACTTTCAAGCTCATGACAGTGCTAGATATCTTTTTTCAAAATGAATTGTTATTTTTATGAATATAATTCACACACATATATTAAAATAAAATAAAGTTATGAAGAAAATTCTACAGAGAAAGAAATAGCTTCCAATGTCACATCTCATCAACTGTCTCACATTTGGTGAGTGCCCTGAATTGCTCGGAGTGATTTTTCTCTCAGTTCTCCTACCCTGCCCCTTCCTTTTCAGTATTATTAATATTATTCCCAAGTACTCAGTGAAGTCCTGAATACAATAAATGGCAGTTAATGAAATCTTGTTTTGTGGCTAGAGGTCCTTGGGATTTCAATACATTAATCTAAGCCACACTCAACCAAAAAATGTTAAAATTTTAACTGTTTTGTTCCTACCCTTTTCTCTGGCCATTTTCTTCCTTCTGCTTTAACAAGGATGCAAGCAATTGTAATTTCTAACTCCTAGAAAGGGGTTGCATATTCTACCTTTTAGTTAATTTGGATTTTTTTGTCCTTGGCTTTCTGATATATTTGAGAAAACTATATATAGTTCTCAAACTATATATTTGAGAAAAGAAAACTTTTCCAGTTTTCCTCTGTGTTAGAGTGTAATTGATGGTTAATCACAATTTTCTGTCTACATCCTAATCATAAACATGACCATTATCTTCACTTTTAAAGATTATTTTCACTGAAAGTAAAATTCAAATGTAACTGATATTTTCTATCAAAATTTAGTTCCATTATCCTGTGTTCTACCTTTCATCAGCTACTTTGACAAACAAATCATCAGTTGATGTTATTTTTTTCTCCCTTGAAAGTAAGTCTCTTTTTTCATCTGGCTTCTTGAATGGTTTTCTATTTTTGGTTTTTTGGCAATATTATTGTGATGTGCCTTGGGTGATTCTTTTTTCACGTTGTAGATAATCTGTAGATCTTCATGAATCTGTAGGTTCATGTCTTTCAACAGCTTTGGACAATTTTCAGATATGTAATATTACTTCTAGCCCATTTTCTGTCTCCTTTTCTTTTCACTATGACATAAAATATATGTGTTTTCACTGTTTCCCACAATATTCTTTTTGTTTTGTTTTGTTTTTTTAGAGACAAAGGTCTCACACTTTTTCTCTCAGGCTGGAGTGCAGAGTGCAGTGGTTGTGGGATTGTAACTTACTGCAGCCTCAAGCTCCTAGGATCAAGCAATCCTCCCACCTTGGCCTCCTGAGCAGCTAGGACTACAGGCATGAGCCAGCATGTCCAGCTTTCCACATTACTCCTAATCTACTTTATATATTTGTATTTTTCCTAGATTTTCAGATATGCCACTTATATTGATATGTCTTTTATTATGCCAATCCAGTCTTATCCTGCATATAGTTTGTTTTTAGTAATTTTAGTAATATTATTTACTATATTGTTTAAGTCTAGAATTTCCATTTGATTAAATTTTCAGATTCAAGTTGTGCAGTGATATTCTCCATTTTCTTATCTTTCTCCATTTATTTTCCTAGCTTCTTGAATATTTTAATCATAGTTATTATAAAGAGCTTTGATAACTTCTTCATCAGTGTTAACATAGTGTCTGGGTTTTTGTCAGTTTTATATTCCTGTCTTCATGCAGTGCTAGCCACCTGCATGAAAATTAAAAGGGCAGCATCCTTAAAATATTATTTTCCCCAAGAGATTGTTCCCCTTATCCTATCCCAGAGTGAGAGCTCATTTCTTTAATTCAATAAAATAAATATAAATCATATCTTGGTAGGAGTTTTGAAAAACCTTCATCTACTTTGGGTTAACCCACTATTTGTTTTAGGGTTTCTCCATCTATCTTTTATGCTTCTATTTGAAAGTTGTAAGATTTTTTTTTCTTTTCTTTTTTATTTCAGCATGTTATAGGGGTACAAATGTTAAGGTTATGTATATTGCCCTTGTCCCTCCTCCCCCCTCAAGTCAGAGCTTTAAGCATGACCATCCCTATTCTTGGAATAGTTATAAAAATATTATTTATTCTTTCATTACAGGTGACAGAAACCAGTTCCAATTAACTTAGTAAAAATGTGGAAGTTTTGGAGAACTAAAGGACATATGAAGGACCATACTTCTAACATAGGTTAGTGCTGGGTGGATGTATTTAAGCAATTGTTTAACAATTGGATTCAGGTTTCTTGATATAAAGTGAATAAAATACAGTTCCTTATTTTTATACTTTGTTTCACTCTGTATAAGATATTAATTCCTGGCATTAAAAATTCTTAATTTTATTATTGGAATCAGTCACCAACAAGTTTGGTGGAAGAACGTGGAACCTCTGAGAACACATATGAAAGGGCATGTAAATTTGGCTTCTAAGAATGTGTTCTTTATAAAAAAGTAGAAGGAAAAAGCACAGACATTAATATTTCCCATTATTATCTCACTATTCAAATGTCATTGTATACAAAGAACCATTATGTATTCAAGACATTAAAATAAAAAATGAAATGTCTATTATCTGAAGTACCTAATCTTATTTCCAGGATGGCTAGTGATATTTATTGTTTCTAGAAGGCTCACTAAGATCCAAAATTTTATGTCTAAGATGTATTTGAAAAGATTTATCTGAAACATAGAGATATTGAATTTGAAAGATGCATAGTACTTTATGTGATAGGCTTGAGTTAATCTACTAGAAAAAAATTGTAATGTGAATATATAGTACTAATATTTAGAAATATAAGGAAACATTTGCTTTTGTAGTATGAATCATAGAATGCTATTGCTGTAGGGGACATTAGAGATCAAATAAACCTTAACATATTATTTTACATTAAATATTCAGCATCAAAGTGCTGAGTCAGTATATACTGTGTATGGAATTGATTCACTTTTGGTTTTAAAAATTCTGAGATAGTTGGGAATTATGTCATAGTTCATGATCTATTTGTTTAATCAGATGATTTCTCATAAGAAAGAGAAATTAACAATTACTCTTTAATAGAACTAATGTGTGAACTGTCTTTTAAAAATACAGTTCTAAAGGTGCATAGAGAAAGCAGTTGTGCATTATCATTAGAAGTTAGTATACTGATAGTAGTATTTGTTAATATTCATACCAATGCTGTCTTATATCATGATAAACAAATGCATGTAAAATACTTACAAATATTATAAACCTTTAAATAGAAACAGGATATTATTGAGCATTCTAAATGACAATACTGAGTAACTGGTATGACATCATCCCAAAAGTTAACTTTAAGGAACTTCTCTGTTGAAAGAGACATTAGACTTTATCATTAGAATAACAGCTATTGCAACACAAAAATCAAATTATTTGCCCTAGATCACACAGCTAGTTAAATGACAGATCTAGAAAGGGTACTCTTATCACCAAAAACTGTGCTTTTTTGCACAAATTTATTGTTTTTCTCATAGAAGTGACATTTTTAAAAAGGAGTATGTACATTATTTATGTTATAGATGTGTTCAAAAAAAACAAACCCCTTTATCCTTGTCCCTGAAAAGCTTACATTCTAGGTGGCACACAGCATATAAAATTGAAATCTGATAAAATTATTAAAGGTAAGTGCAAATTAATATAGTAAAAAGTGATAATGTAAGAAATGGCAAATTATGCAAGGTTAATAAGGTACCTTCTGAAGGTAAGTTTTAAATCAGGTTTTGAAGATGATAAAGATGAGCGAGTGGACATATTAGAAAAAATTTTTGGTTAAGAACACAAACGGGGAAATGGGTTAATGTTACTTAGACCTTAATGAAATTATTTCAGAGATGAAGATAGAGAACTAACTAGCAAAGCTATTATTGGAGAGCTAGAAAGTTGTTCAGAAGACCCTGTATTTGATGGAATACGAAATGCTAAAACCAATCTACTGTAGTTTCTTTAAGAAGTCTATTGCACAATGAAAATGGATCTGATCTGTGAAAAAGTATTTTAGCCATATGAATAGTATAATTTTTTAAAACCTAGCATTTGCATAGCAAATAGCAGTTTTTCATTCCATTTTCTCACTATCTTTCATGACTACCATTTTTTGGCCTTGAGTACTAATTGTCCTCTTGCATTTATTTCCCCGTTATTCCCTTTAGTAATAGTACCCCCAAGTTTTACTTAAAAGATGATAACCCAGCAAGATATATTTCTTAGTACTTTTTAGTGTAGGTGTGTCCATATACTCATTCTGGACCAGTGGTATATGCAAATAAATTAAATGAGCAAAATCTGGATCATCACCCTGAATTCCTTATTCATCTTCTTCTTGACTGAAAGGTGGATATGGATGCACGTCTACATTAATAATATGATCAAGGACAGAATATGTGGAGAAGGTAGAGCAAAATGAAAGGAACCTGGATCCCTAAATGTTTTCACGGAGCAGATAATTTTCACCAACCCTGGACAATTCACTTTTACACTGTTTTTAATGAAGTAAACTCCTATGCCATTCAAGCCACTGAATATGGGTCTTTTGTTTCAGTAGTATAGCCTGAACACTAACTAGTACAGAAATTAGGAACTAGACGTGGAGTTTTGCAGCAATAAAAGTTTAAAATAATGTGGCATTGTCTTAATGTCTGTAGAGCAGGCAGAAGAAAGGTTGGATCATTTGCTGATATGCTATGACACTTGTTCTGTGGAAAAATATTTGATGAACTCGCTATACCTAGTGATAATTAGAGTCACAACAAATGCCTTTGAACTTGTTAGCTGTAGGGGAACAGGTTGGAAAAACATAGAATTCAGTTCCTTGCTACTTCCAGCAAAATCCTATAGGAAAAAGATAAGCCCAGGCAAGAATCTGCCAGTTTTATAGCAAAGGTACAAGAAAGGTTTTCTTTATCTGTGGCCTGTAATCTAAATCACTGAAAATCGGGAGACTCAAAGAGATGAAAAAGCCAGTATTTCTGTATATTAAACAGCAGAAAATAAGATTGTCACTCAGAGCCTTTCCTGGTCAGATAGAGTCAGCCCATATTAAAAAATAATATTTAGGGTAGTATGCTCCCATTTGAACCTATTGTTTTATTTGGTGACCACTCCTGAATTGAGGAAGACAGGGATGAGAAACTTAAAGGTGCGAATAATGGTTTCTTGAAGTAATATAATTCATATTCTCACTGATAACAAAATCAAAGTCTATAAAATGGAGGAGGAAGGATATAGCTCATGAGCATTATGATCTGTAAAGACAATGGGAAACTCCTAATGATTTCTGACTAATAACCTGTAATCAGAGAACAGTATCAGAGAACACAAAATAATTTTTCTGTTTGCTTTTTGGTTCTAAAATCATGTTTTATTGTTTGAGCCTTATATTGTCACATATGCTCTAAAATTCTTCTTCATCAGAACCACCTGAAGTGCTGGTTAAATGCACATCTTATGTCTCCCCACCCAATATCTAATGAGTCAGATAGCTGCTGGTGGGCTATAAAAACTTTTTTAAAAGAAACAAACACCATATCTTGGTTTATTTTGCTGTAAAAAAAAACGAAAAAAAACCCCACCCCAGTTATTGTTATGTACACTAAAACTTGTAAACAGCTTTCTCATTTATTAAAAATAAATTAATATTGAATAAGAGACACATTTGTTTTATTTTTCTTTTTATGACAAAAAGTACCATGTCAATGACAAGTAGATACTGAACACATTTGATAAGATGAAAATAGAAATAATAATTATTTTATAATATCTATTATTCACATAGGTTTATGACTATTAATCTAGAGATTGTCAAATAACTGTTTGACTATATATTTTTTTCTCAACATTAAACCTAGACAAAATCACTTTCAATTTGTCTTACTATGGTTTTTAGTAGAAAAAATGTTGTCCCTACTTATTTAAAATATAAATTCTTTGGCAAAACAATGAATAATTCTGAAACTTTTGATGAGGAATATGAGAGAGAGAAAATTTGTATAGCTTTTCCTTATTAAAAAAATACTCTAATGATTAAATTGGTGGCAAGAGATATGACATAGTGACAAATGAGTCTTTGAAAAAGCTTAATTTCGTTTTTCGTTAAGCTTTAAAGAACAATATGAAAGTTAACCACAATAATCCTGGTAAATGTTGACTTATGAACCTTTCTGTTAAATGCAGAGTTACCTTTGAATTTAAATACTAGTTCATACCAAGAAAGAGTTAAATTTCAAAAGAAAATGGATATGAAAGATGTCTTTGAAACATTGATATTAGGCATTGTAAATACACAAATAATCTTTGCTCTTAGCACGTTATAAATATTTCATGGTAATTTTTCCCTGAGCTAATTTTCAATTTCATTAGCATGCCCTTGTGCAATATGTGTATTAACCTGCACAGTTAACTCATTTATTAAATAAAATATTACTTGGAATCAAAATATAACTTTTTATAAACAAGACCATATCATATTATAATTAAATATTCAAATGTCATTTTGGTCATTTCCTTGGTGAAAATAACATATGGCAGCTATATTATGTATTTAATGGATCTACCAAAATAATGACCATATATCTTAGATCAGTTCTGTATCCTCAGTTTGGGTTTAATTGCCATCCGCATCCCACAGATCATTTTCTGAAAAATATTACATGGTTAAGATAGGTTCCATCTCAACCAAATTAAATGAAGAATTTAACACATTTAGCATTATAAAGGATATGCTGGAATTTATATCTAAATGATCAGTTAATTTAAATATGAGTTTATGTTAATCTCATATTAGTAACTATACTGATATATTTTTATTTTTTATTATTTATTTATTTTATTTCAGCATATTATGGGGGTATAAATGTTAAGGTTACGTATATTGCCCATGCCCCCCTCCCCCCTCGAGTCAGAGCTTCAAGCATGACCATCCCTCAAACATTGCACATCTCACTCATTATGTTTGTGTATACCCATCCCCTCCTCCCCCCTCCTACCCGCCCGACACCCGATAAATGTTATTCCTATATGTCCACTTAGGTGTTGATCCGTTAATACCAGTTTGCTGGTGAGTACATGTGGTGCTTGTTTTTCCATACTGATAAATTTGATCCATGAGAATGGCAGCGTCTGACTCTTTTGAAGGCTTTTTTTTAGCTATTTCATATCATTACAAGATCTGAACGCCTAAAGTACTAAAAAGGGTTCATTCTAAAGAGAGGCAAATATCTTAAGCTAACTCTTTAAGGACATAGATAAAAGTTACCTTGTAAGCAAATATATGATCAACCATCATCAGTGAGCAATACTTGTTTCTATGGAAACTAGAGAATGTTAATGACTGACTTTTCTTCTTGGAAAACAGCAGAGGGAACAGTGATGTCTCATCAATTAACAGAAAAAAAAAAAACGTAGGGCAGGAGGGAAAGGAGGGAGATAAATTTAAGTTCAAAAAATGAATAGATAAATAAATAAACAGTTAATAAAAATAAATATATAACATTTGAAAAAACATAGATTTATTCTTGAAGAAAAGAAAAAAAAAATCAGGCTGGCCAGAATTTAACACTGAGCAATGATTTGATCTGCAGTGTAAACGTTCTAGGGATTGGCAGTGGATGACATTCCACACCACAAGAAGTAGGCTGCCTATTTTACTGCCTACTTTGATTTAGCTTTGGAGGAAGGGTTAAGGAAGACAAATTTGATTTTACATCCAAGAGCGATTTTTATTTAAATCAGTCACCATTCCTATATTTTTTGATATGATTAATGTAATTTAATGTGGGGATCAAATTTAAAATTATTAAAAAAGAATTCCTTGGAAAGTTTGAAATGGACTTAAAGTGCTTTTCAATAGTATATGTACCTGAATGAGTGGAAGACACTTCCTGACAATATATATTCACTCTCCAAATTAAAGATTTAGATTTTCTAAAAAGCTGCATTTCACCTTAGAAAAGCAACGTATATTTACCTACCAAATTTACAAAAGTAAGTATCTTCTCCAAACAATCATAAAGGTCATGTCAACACCCCTAAAACAAAAATCAGGTTAAGAAAAGAAAAGCATAACAAATTTATTTGATCATAATTGTATATCACACAGGAACCTTCAGAATGAAGACCCAAAGATACAAGGAAAATTATCCATTTTTATGCTTAGGTTCAATGAAGTATGGACAGTCATGTAGAAATACAACTGGACAAAAAAATATATTATCTAATGCTAACAGACTGGGGAAATCCAGAAATGCCTGTCTGTTTGGGTTCCTCTTGGCCTCTCTGTGCAGCATTTCTTCCTTCCAGGTATGGGACAGGTCCGTCTCTGGAATGGGGGCCTTATGACAATTAAAAAGGTAGATTAGAAAATTTCTTTCTGGTCAGTTATTACACAGAAAGGCAGGGGAAAGTTAGAGCAATATTTTTAGGTTTTATGACTGGGTTTGTGGAAAAGGGATTATGGTTTCTATGGCCCACCTTGGGGAAGAGGGCATCTAATTCTTATGGCTACCCTCAGGGGAAAATAAAGGGTGAGAGAGACAAAAGGGCAGGAGATGGTCAAGAGAAACGTTTGCTTTTGAGGCTGCTTCTGAGGCCTTCATTTTGAAGTATCATGTTCTGAGCCCCAACACAAAGACTTTCTTTCTTCCTATACTATGATAAAAATTCACAAATTATGAAGATCTTACATAATATTTTTTTGCTTTGAGATCTTCATAAAAAAGTTTTAATAATACTTGAAAAGTCTTTTCATTATTTAAAACATTTTGAAACAATATATACTCAAAAGACTTTGAAAGGTTGGTATACTAAATATATTTTTCAAAATAAACTAAATTATGCCCCCAGCTATGGATATTTTTGATATTTAAATATTACAATCTCGTGGAATTATCAATGCTTTTCAATGTAGGCATTGCTATATTCAAGATAGCAAGATGATCACATAGGAAATTTGACAAATCTGATTGACTCATGCCCACAACCTTGGTTTAGTAGGAACTTCTCTACTTACTCACAGTTGAACTTTCATTTAATGAAGTTTTCTTGGCCCTAGGCATGGAATTATGAAGTGAAAAATAGCTCTTATACTGGGCCTATGACCTACTTCTTAGACCCCCTAGGGGAATAATGTTGTAATCTAATGTGATTGATCAGACTCTTCACAGATCTAAAGGCTAACCCAGATCTAACTTGATTTGGACAATAAAGAAAGCAGAGATATCAACACGAACAATCTATTACCTAGTTGCTTACAAACATGCATTGTGGTTCCTGAATTGTTTCATTTGTATAGCATCAAAATCTATAATTCTCAGTACTCAGTCATGATCTTAGTATATAATCAATAATTTCCCAGTGTTATAAGCCAATAATGTATGAGGCCACATAGTACTACTCATTTTCATTCTACTACATGCAACATTAAAGTCTTTGAGCAGCATTTAAAATGTAATACAATATTTCAAACTTAACAAGTACTTGTACCTCTGAGGTTATTTACTTAATATGAAGACCAATTTCAACCCCAAATTATTTTATTTAACATTTATTTTGCCTCATTAAGGAATTTTATTTTGACAAGACATTGTACTTTAAGGATGGTAATATCAGAAATAAAATATTTCTTTCTAAACTCTGCAATTGTATAAGAAAACAATACCTGAAAATATACAAATGTGTGTGAACCAAGACAATTATTAACAAACAGAATATAGGAAATGTTTTGAATCTACAAATCACTTAAAAAATTGGGGTTTTTCTTATACCTATATGAAATTTGGTTCTAGAAAGATACCTAGAGAATTTAATTTGTTCATGGACAGCAAACATAACATAGTGAAAAATTTGTTCTTCTGAGAGATAGTTTGATGGAATTTACGCTATACATTTTGGGGAAGTGACCTTCAAAAAACAAGGAACTACAAAATTTACTAAATTATCTTTGATTGACTCACCTGGATGTGGTTTTATTTCTCTGTAGGCATGATTATTGCAAACTTAAACACACATAACAGATTACTGTTCTAAATTTTTAGATATTATTCATGTAACTTCAGAAGTATAAGCAATGGTAATCTTAGAGAATAGAACTTAAATGCTCATGCAACACTAGACTGTAGTTCATTATCTAATGAACTACACCTAAACACATATCTTCACCACTGACAATTTAGCTCAATATACACAGAATTAAGACATAGACGTCATTAATAAATGATCCAAAATGTATAAGAATGCTGAAGATGTATTCAGGGTATCACACATATCAATTTGACTCAAAGAATCATAGACATTTTGTTGTCAGAGATACCTTATATATAATCTATTTCAAATTTTCTTATTTTACAAATGAATTTTCAAATTGAAGACCAGAAATATCATATCTGGAATACATAACAATGTTTAACTAAGATTGTATGTTCTCAATCAAATATTTAATAAAATTATTTTTAACATTGTTGATTATTTGTTTCTGATTTTTTGTTACAGCATAATAAAAAGAGAAAAGTATGAAGACACTTAGATGAGAGGATCTCTGAGAGAAGAAACCACTTTTGACCACTGAGTCTCCAACCAGTAGCCTAGTACTTCTAAAACTTATTCCTCAACAGTATAAGAAATAAAAGTGAAGTACAAATGATTACTTTTTAATAAATAAGCTTGTATTGAAATATAAACTCCATTATTTATTAGCTCTGGGCTAGTCACTATTTCATACCTGAAGAAATAGGAAATAGATCAGTCCTAGAATTTTGTTAATAGTAGAGATTATAGAACATAGTCCAACCTAATGGTGTACTGGTAAATGTTTACAATGGCATGCTTTGGATTAGAGTGAAGTGATTGTACTGTTTGCCAACTTGTTGTACATATTCCCAACATGGCTTGTTTTAAACTACCAACATGCTGCCAACTGTCTGTCAAAATTCTTGAAAATTTAACAGTCAGCTCTAGTGAGCCAGTGCAAGTCAGCTCTACCACCTCACCGGCCCAGCCCTTCCATAACACAAGTGATTTCATCTATAATGCCAAAATGTATATTCTAATAAAATACAACTTATTTGTGGATTTCTCTGTGATACACATGATAAAATATTTTCTAATCTATAAAATATTGTTCAAATCTTAGTTGTCAATGAATTTTTATCAATAATTATATAAATTAGTTATGTGCTTCCTTATACTAGCTTGTTCTAAAAGCAAAGTACTGAACGCAATACGTGAATCCATGTTTATTCATTTGAATTTTAAACATCATAATTTACCCTAAAATTTGAAGAAAAAATAAAGTGATAGTTTATGATAAAGAAATATTTGTTATTATTTAATAATTTGTGATAAATTTTGTGGGGCTTTTAAATAAAGTTGTGAAAATAGCTGTCTTTTTTGTAATGTATGGAAAGTAACTTCATATACATTCTTAAACAGAGCAAGGGACTTGAAATATTTATGGTCACAGATAAACATACACAATCTTGTATTTACAAGGATAGAATTTAAAGTGGTATCTTACTTAAAAAACTCATCTGATTTTGGATTTTCAGATTGAAAGTGAAAGTGGTTTAGCTCTTCAGTTAGGATTAGCAAATGTGGCATTGCTTTTCCATTAGGATTAACTGTCAACCATCAGCTGCAATACTAGAAAAAACACAGCTCTACCTCTGAGCAAGCCCAGAGATGCTGCCAGGAAGTTAGTATCAGGTTCTATCCGTGTATGCAGAGCCAGCAAAATTTACATGAAAGCAAAATCTGTATTGATTGTTTAGCATGAAAAGATCCACATTACACTTCCAGTGAATTTATTATGATCTAACTTATTTCATTTAATGAAGCACTCTAAGGTTTTCTATTTTTCTTTATCTAAATTTGGCTTCTTCAGAAATAAAAACATCTAAGGTGGCACTGATTGTCTTTGCGAATTCAGAAAGGATGCCTTAAAACAAAGATGTCATTTCTGTTTAGGCTTCTTAGATTTGAAACTCAGTATCTGCTTAAGTTATTCAGCATGCAACCGAAAAAGGAAATATCACTATAGTATTAAATTATATATAGATATGATATAAATATATTAACATATCAGTTTATATGTCTAAGTATATTAATTAATACACACATACATATGCATATATATACAGTATATATATTAGCATATATTTTTCATGGCTAATTTTTATTCAGCAAACATTTGCTGAGTAGTTAGAATTTTCAAAACATTGTTCTAGGAGCTGAAGGGAAAATAAAGGTGAATACAACACTCAGGATAAAAAACAAGATTTTATTTTCTGGTAGAGAAGACTGGCACATCCATGGAAAATGAGATTAATATATGAGGCGGTCAGGAGAAAAGGAAGAGCAGAGTATAAAACGGCTGGAATAGAACCCAAGTTATAAGTTTATTTAAAATACTAACTCATCAGATCAGTTGTGGGTTAACAATTTTACTGGGTCTGGTGAGGGTAGAATGGAAAATTATGCTTAAATCATTTTTAGGGAGACCCTTCTCCAGACACGGGTAGGATATAATATTATTAGTCATGTGGCTAGACAAAAATAGGATAAAGGTTTTCGAAAAGAAATTTTCTAATACTTATCAATTTTTAAAATGTGCATAATCTTTGGCATAAGAAATTCACTCCTAGGAACTACCCTCCACCTCCCTAGCCAGGAAAAAATCACATTTTATTTTCTTCCTGAGAATTCTCAAAAGAACATTGCTACAATGTGGTAAAATTAGAAACCACCTACCTAACTTTCCAAGAAAGGAAAATTGTTAAATTACATAAATTACAACTATACAATTGAATAGCAGGAAAAAAATAACAATGATTTTGTTTAAAAATGTACTTACAATATAAAAAAAATTCACAATAGATTATCATCATAGAATAGTGTCTGATACGGAGTTAGCACTCCATATGAGAACATTTTGCTCTTCTAAGCAGGACTTGTACATAGATTCATTTAAAAAGATTTTTTAAACATTTGAACAAAAGTACAACCCACTGATTTTTTCATTGCTGATGGATATTAACCATAAAATACATGTATCTGTGGTTAATCACTCATGCATAATATTTCACAATGTATATCTATTTTTGTAGCCAATTATATCCTATAATGATGTGGGTTATATATGATTTCAAAGTCAAACCAGTTACACATAGCAAATACAGGTACTTGCCAAATTGTGGTTGTTATTTCATACCTCTAGCACAACTATGTGTGTGAGAGATATGAGAACTTTCTCTACATTTAGATTAGATTTCCCCCATGGTGAGCTGATTTTTTAGAACTAAGCACTGTAGGAAGAAAGTAGCCTTAGGTAAGTGTTATGTCACGTTTCTTGTTTAAATTGTTAGAATTTCCAGGTATAAACTGTAACTGAAGTTGTGACTTTCCTCTTCTATTCTCCTAAAACAAACAAAAATCTTTCTTGAAAGTTTTTCCTTTAATTTTGGGCCTTTTTATGCTCTCCAAAGCTTAGTTTTCTTTTTTTTTTTCCTGTTGGTTGTTTCTATAAGCACCATAAGTCTTAGAATTGCTTTTGTGAAAGGGCAATGAACATAATGCAGCAAGACTTAGCAACATAACGAATAAACGCATTGCTATTTATTGCCTCAAATGATATTTGCAAAATATGCAATGGATTTCTTTTTTGTTTGTTGATGCATATTTCTATAGCCCTAGAGCTCCCCTTTAAGCAAACTTACTTTTCTGTACAAATAGCCCTTTGGCTCTCATACTATTACACATCCGACTTTCCTTAAATGTCATAAATTTCTTACTACAAGCTGAACAAATATATTTATCTAGCATAACTATAAGACAGTGTCAAAAAGAAGGTATCTGGTGGTCTTGATAAGTTAATTTGTCACTCTGTATTTACTTATGTACTTCCAAAGCCTATCCAAACACATGTTTAGAGACATAGTTGATCTAAGTTTATTTAACAGAAAAGCTCTAACATGCATAAATTGTCAATGGAATTTATTTGCATTTGTATTTTGTTCCCTTCAATATTTTGAGTTTTATCCAGACACTCTATGACATTGACCAGTAAGGTTGGGTATCTCTGATCTAACATCAAAGCAAGGCTTCTGCTATTACTGTTGAAAATATTCTTCTGAAGTTTTCTAAAATGGTACTTTCAACAAAATGAATTCAATAGCTCCTGGATGTGGCTAACAGTTTTTTCTTTCCTGTTACATGTTTTTATCAACCCAACCATTCTTCATTTTATATCAGAGAGAAAGGATAGGACTCAAAGGTGAGCCACTTTGCACCTGATAGCTGAGGAATGTAGGATGGGCCCAGAAAAAAACAGGAGTTAGCAGGTTTCTTTCAAACTAATACAACCTGAACTAGCTACTTAAATTTAATCAAATTCCCTTTGTGCCAGTTTCCATCTAGGTAGGCATCTCTAATAATGCATTTAAATAAGGACAATAACTTTATCAAATAATTGCTACTAATTAGAAGGTCCTTGGTATACATAGTTTTTCTAATTCTTCCCTTCAATAATTCCTGCTCTTCTAGTTGGTCTTTTAGGTGACCCCATTAGTGCCATAGCTGAGAATTCACAGTTAGGAGTCTTGTTCAGCCAAATTAATTAAATGCCATTTTCCTTCTGGGAGGAAATTAACTGTTTAGATAAATATAATAATTGAGTGTTTGTTTCTGTTTATTGTAATCATACTCAGAATTCCTTGGCACAGTTATACCTTGTTTCAAAAATATTCTTTCAGATTTCTCACTCAGCTTTTGAAAACACCAATAATTTTCTCATCCATGAAAAATAATTTATGATGTAAGTCTCCAAATTTACCAGCTTACCAGCTTCATATCACTGCTTGCCTTTGAAGTAATTTCAGGAGACTGTTGGTCTCAGGGCGATTCTGGATGCAGTCATTCATTCAAAGCAGGGCTTAGCTCAATATCTTCAGTTTCTTGAAGTCTGGTGACTGGCATTACTGAGATGAGTCCACAATGATGCCTTCAGGGAGGTTATGTTACAGATACTGCATTAAAAGATGTAGGGCATACAAAGACAGATATGGCATGACCCTTGTCTTCAATAGAAATAAACTATAAGTAACATGAAATAGATGTGAAAAGTATGTTAATAGGGGAAGCAAAATATTTCACAGAGGCACTACTAAACATTAATAGGTGTGTGAGAAGGAGAGTGTGGTAACTGAACTCAAAATATAGTGAATGGTGAGAAATGTAATGGCATGTTGAAGAAATGGCAAAAATCTAGTTTGGCTAAAAGGTCTACCCTGGGTACCTAAATGGGCACAATAACCACTAAAGATAAAGAGTATATTTGAATCAAAACCCTGGAAAACTTCCAGTTCCTAGCTAAGATGTCTGAGTTTTAGCATGCAATGGAATTCTTAGAAAGTGTTTGAGCTCAAGTGTGTGACTTGGGAAACAGTCTAGCTGATACCTTAATTGTTTTTGTCAAAACAGAGATAATCTCCTGAATAATTGCCCTATTTGTTTCACCTACTATCCTTCATTGCATCATTCAAACTTTTTTTAAAAAAACATTTATTAGGGGCCTAACACTATATTTGTAATACAGCATCAATTACCTAATCTGACAAACTATATTCATATCCATGGAATAAAAAGATGAATCAGACACAATACTATCATTCATAATCCAGAAGATAGGATCAGAAAATAGATAAATAACTATAGAGTGAATTTCAAGAGAAATACAGGATCAAGAGAAGATTCCTGAAAATGTGACCTAAGCATTGGACTGAAATAAGTTTTTATATATATATATATGAATTATTTTATAGGCCATCTTAAAAAGAAATAGACATATATATCAACAGAAAATATCATTTGATTTGAAGGATTCTAGGTTAATCTACTATTGCCAAAGTAGATTTCCAAAGTCTGCTAAAAGACTACAAATGCTCCTATTTTTTGTTTAGAGAAAAATTCCACTGGTTGTCTCATTGTACTTTGGCTGCATTTGAGTTATCCGTTTGAATGGTTTGCCAAGAGAGGAGTAGCTCACCAGTGTGTTATAATATCTTAGTGTATTTATCACATCACATTTTTCCATAAAAGTAATTTGAGACAAGTAGAAATTGAAATTTTGATAACATTAAGATGCCAAGAAATAATGAGAATCATTGAGTCAGGATCAGAAAGATGATAGAGTGATTGAACCTAAAAGACCAGTGGGAGGCATGAAGGTGGTAGAATACTAGTTAGAGACCAGGTAGGTATGTGAAACTTAAGAAAAAGAGGTCATTGAAGGAGGAAGGAAGGGGGTCCTGAAATTATTAAATGATCTTATGTTTTTGCTTACTATTGGTTCTATCTAGGACTAATATCTAATGAGCATGTCCCAGCATCTGTTCTGACTGTTCAGTGTCCACATGGTATCCACTGTTAAATAGTCTGCTTCTACTTAAAACTCACATGGTACTTGTGGTTCATATGGTACCTGCTGTTAAATATGGTGATTTTATACCAAACTCATACTTGAATTAAATTTTTCATGTAAAAAACAAAATAGTTTAAATTACTCTTGTTGATCTGATTAAGTTATACTTTCTTTTCTTGAAATTTTCATTTGTTTGGAAGATATTATAAAAATCACTGCAGTAACTTGCTTTAGTTTCTTAGTCCATCCAATCTTTTCTTTCTGGAGTCTGGCTCATTTCCCTGTTTTACAGTTCATTGAAGCCCTTTGTGGTCACTGAGTCCCATCCATCTTATTTTGGGTTGACTTTGTGAATCTCACACATTTAGAGTAGGCACTAAGGATAAGTGGAATCTGGGAACAAAGGTCTCACACTGGATAAGCATGTGACATCTAAAAGCAGATTTGATAAAAATGAAAAGAGACAGCTTTGGAAGTCATAGATATGATGAATATATAGCACATTCTGTGACCTTACAAAGAAAATATTCACAGTTTCTTTTGCATTGCAAAAGAAATGTTAATGTTGACGTATATTTTCAGAATGTGACATTTTAATGTATTAATATGTATAAGCATCATTTAAAATATATTTGGTTTCATGTGTATGTTTGTTTGAGGTTAAATTTTCCCAGATCATCACCTCTGTTCCCTCATATTTTCGCAAACTTTAACTTCCATCTCTATTATAAGCATATTATTCTCCTTTCATCTCTCTGACTTCTGTAATTTCTGATTGCATCTCTTTGGTTTTGTATTTTATACTTAGCACTTACTTGAGGCTTTTAATCTTCAAAGCTCCTGGAGAACATTACCTAATTAATCTTTCCCACAGTCTTATAAAGAAAGTCATTATTAGAACTTCTACTTTTTACATGTGGGAAAAATAGGGCAGAGGTTAAATGGCTTACCAAAAATCACACAGAGTGAGTTGCATTCTGTACTGAGACTCTTATCCTCAAACTACTTGATCATGTTGCTCTTGTTTCTTTCTTTTGATATCTTCTTTCTAGTCTTCTTTAGTATAATTCATTTTAATGTAGCAACTTTCCTTCTTATAATAATAGTTTCTCTGATAATTATCTATTTTCTATTCTCTCAATACTAGTTTTTGGCCTATCTTGTTTTTGTGTTTATTTTGAATTTTATAAGGCTTTTTACAATATCTTCCATATTGTTTATAACTTGTTCTCAATTTTACTATAATACAAGACTTAATTTGCTAATCTACTATTGTGATGCAAAAAGCAACACCTTTAAAAATCATAGTTCAGATTGAATACTTTTTCATTTGCTCTGTATAAGTTGTTAAAATAAATTAATGCCTCTGATCTATGATCTTTATCTATATATTAGAAAAATAGAACTTATATTTCATTGGACCACTAAAAAATGAAATAGATAATACACATGAAGTGCTCAGCATAGCACCTGCGCATAGTTGTTTCAATTCTTTTTTTATTTCAACTATTTTTCTAAATTAAGATGTAGTTTGCATACATGTAAAAACTGAGATCTTAAGTGTGCAATTTTGTGAGTTTTGACAAATTTAACCATTATCTCTGGCTCAAGATATAGAGCATTTATTTTCACCATCCCTGAAGATTTTCCAAGAATGGTTTCAAGTAAATACCATCTTGGAGGCAACATTATTCTGCTTATCTTGGTTATTCTAGACTTTCATATAAATAGAATCATATAGAATCTATACTTTTTCATCTATCATCTTTCAGTCACCATATTTGTTGTTGGATATTGTTTGAGTAGTTTTGTCCTTTTATTTGTGTTTCTAATTCTCCAGTTGATGGGCATTTAGGTTGTTTCCAAATTTGGATCTATTTTGCATAAGTTTTCTATGTACTTTATTCAAAAAGACTTTTTATGAACAAATGTTTTTATTTATCTAGAAAAAATACCTCGGAATACAATTGCTGAGTCATAAAATAGGTAACTTTTGGCTTTGTAAGATGCTGCCAATCAGTTTTCCATAGTGATTGTACCATTTTACACTGCTTCCAGCAATGTATGAATGTTTTATTGTTCCATGTTCTTGTCAATATTTGGTAATAAAAGTAATTTGAATTTTAGTAATTTCATTGAGTGGATAGTGGTAGTTCATTATGGCTTACTTTTGCATTTCTCTGATGACTAATGATGTTGAGCAACAATTGGCCCAGTTCTTTTTCTAGAACACCATTATTTGTTTATCTTTTAGCAATACTATTATTTCTCAGTAGATTTTTCTTCACATTTTGAGACATTAATAAATATATTCAAATTTTTCATTGAATTTTTCAATTTTAATTTTTCAAAGTTATCACAATAAAGATTGTTTTCCTATCAAAAGCAAGAAAAATATGTGGTCAACTCCACTTCTTTAATTCTTAGCATTCCCAATACAAAATTGGCAAAAACTATAGATTTTCACCTTTATGATAGAATAAGCATTGGATTTTCTTCTGAAGACAGAACAATCTGGACTTTATAGGGTTTGATAGGAAATTTTTGGTGAAAATGGAAAATAAGCCTGGAAGAATTGTAGCAGAACAGTGATTTTCTTTATTGTTATAGAGAAAGTTGGATAACAAACCACATCAAAAATGGGAAAACAATATTTTTATGTTAATTAAAACAATATTTTTATGTTAATTAAAACTATATAGATTAAGTAGTTTAAGGAACAATGACTTAAGGAATTGAACCTGGATTTGCTTATTAGGATGTGGTTATCTGAAGATAGGTGTCAAAGAGGATGAAGAGGAAGAAAAGAAAAGATCAGGAACCAGGCAACTGGAGTTCAAGTTCCTCCTGAGATGAAATCATCAGCATATCTATTATATTTTCTCAAACTTTTCATTACCTAGAACATTTTCCCCCTGGATAGTAGATATTCAAAATTTTTAAAAAAACTATACTTTTACAAGCCATGACTACAAAATAAGGTGCACTTCAAATGATTTTCTAATATGGCTATTTCAACCATCCTTTTACACTTGTCATTTATCACTTTAGAAAATACTGAAGTATGACTTTTTATATATGTATTATTTCAGCATATTATAAGGGTATATTTTAAGGTTGCATATAATTCCCTTGACCCCCTCCCCTCACAAGTCTGAGCTTCAAGTGTGACCACCCCCAGATGGTGCACATCTCACTTACTATGTATGTATATACCCGCCCCCTCCTCCCCCCTCCCATCTGCCCAATACCTAATAAATGTAATTCCTATGTGTCCACTTAGGTGCTGAGCAGTTAATACCTATTTGCTGGTAAGTATATGTGGTGCTTGTTTTTCCATTCTTGGGACACTTCACTTAGTAGTATGGGTTCCAGTTCTATCCAGGAAAATACAAGATGTGCTATATCACCATTGTTTCTTAGAGCTGAATAGTACTCCATGGTATACATATACCGCATTTTATTAATATTCTTTAAGTTTCTTCTAACTCAGGAAAGAAATGTCTTTTACTTCAAAGT
>CAUYPO010033384.1:0-22193 GCA_963574435.1 Cheirogaleus major | reverse complement strand
GTAACCCATTAACAGGCCTAAGGGGATGCAAGAGAAACCTGCAGGTCCTCAATTTACACAACAATGGCTTATCTCAGAGAACAGCTCCTTATGTTAAAACATTCCAAGTCTTTAGACAAAGCTTCATGTCTTTAACCCATTACAATCCAAAGAATCTTTAAACCCACCTATAACCTGTAAGCCCCCGCTTCGAGATGTCCCACCTTTTTGGGCCAAACCAATGTATTCCTCCCACGTATTGACTTATGACTTTACCTGTAACCCCTGCCTCCCTGAAATGTATAAAAACCAAACTGTAACCCAGCCACATCGAGTCCACTTGCCCAAGGCCTCTTGACAGTGGCTCCGGGTCATGGTCCTCAAATTTGGCTCAGAATAAACCTCTTTAAAATTATTTTACAGAGTTTGGCTTTTTTCCACTGACACTAGATTCTCAAGTTCAGTAAAGCTTGTTTATTCCTAGAGGATTTGAAGATGAGAAGATTCTACCTAAATGACTACAAACATAACAATTTAACTACTGCAATAATTTTGGGACAGGAGAATGCACTCCTGCTATTCCTCTGGAAGAAATGCTATATTTAAATCAGGAACATTCTGAAGTAGCAAGAGAATTCTGCGAAACCGAAACACATCCTCATGCAATCCGTAAGCACCTGCCTCGCTGGGTCAGCCAGAGGGTCACTTGAGGTTGAGGCGAGAGAATCCGGGAGCACAGGGTCGGGGAGGGACTGCGGGTGTCCGCGCGTCGCCACGTGCAAGCGCGCAGCCTGGATTCGGGAAGGCCAAGGGAGTCCCAAGACCTCCGGGAGAACATCTCGGTGCTAAAAGGCTTTCCTACGGTTGGGAATCTGTCTCTTCCTTTCGCCCCCTTTCCACTCTCCTCCTCTGTCCTGCTGCTTTCTTCCTTTCTTTTCTGCAGTAAGCATGTTTTGGAGACGGCGATGGGTAGAAACGGGCAGGTGCAGCTTACGCAGACGTCGGTGGGGAGCTGAGCAGCCTCCGCAGCAGATGCGAACGCGGGGCCCTCCCGTCCCCAGGCCGGGGCACTCGGGGCTGGCCGGTCTCCTAGCGACCGGGGCGGCCGGGCATACAGGAGCCGGGCGGCATGAGCGACCGCGGGCTGCGCCGGGCGCCGGAGGGCGTGAACCGCAGGTCCGGGTAAGCGCGGCGCCGGCCGGGGCGCCTGGACCCCATGCTGGCGGGGGCTGGGGACGCGGGTGGCGCACGGGAGGTCCCTGCCTTGGCTCAATGCCCCCTGTGCCTATAGCAGTGACCTGTGGAATAACCAGCGCCCTACACCCGTCGTCGCAAAGGACGTCTCCTTCTGTTATCCTCACAACCCCCGCGGGCTGTCGACTGACAGTCACCTCCCAGGTGGGAAACCGAGGCCCGCAGGGTCTGCTGCGCAGCAGGGTTAGCGGAAGACTCAGCTCTCCTGCCTGCGACCCGCTCCGCCAGGTGCCCGGCCTGGGATATGAGGGGCTGCGGCATGGCGGCGAGGGGGGGGGTTGGCCACCTGTCCACTCAGCTGGTGGCCTGGTCTCAGGGACCGGGAGGTCTGCAGCCAGGGCGCAGGGACAGCAAACTTCTGCCTTTGCTGACTGCTTGAGAGTGGAACTCTGGCTCTCTCGCAGGCAGCAAGGTGTGGTGGCAAAGATTCCAAAGGCTAGAATCAGAAAGACTTAAGTTGAAGGCCCGTTCTACTTTTGTTTGCCTGGTGATCTTCGGCAACCTAGTTGCTCCGTCTGGGCTCCTTTTTCCTAACCGTGATATGGGGAAGTTAAAAGGAATCAGATTTGTAAGATTGTTGCGAGGAGCAACCCAGCTAGCAGGAGTCAGCCTGTCACTGGCTCATAGTCTGTGCTGTGTGCCTGTTAGCAATGGTGAGAGCTTCGGGAGTGTTTTCTCCTCCCACTTAAAAACTTTTTGTTTCGAAATAATTGCAGACTCACAAGAAGTTGCAAAAATAGTAAGAGGTCCCATGTACCCTTCCCCTGCTGTTTCCAGGGGTGCCATCTTACAGCGCATTGCCAAACCAGGAAACGACACTGGCACAATACAGTAATTAGACTGCTTGGATTTCATCAGTTCTTAATTGCACACGTGTGTGTGTGTGTGTGTGTGTGTATGTTGTCCTGTAAAATTGTGTCATCTGAATACTTCAAGAGACAAAACCACCTTGTGCTGCCCCTTTATCGCCACTCCTCTTCCTACCCCCCGAATAGCACCATCTATGGAGATTACGTCTGCATGCGCACAAAAGGATGATTCAGATTTTCTAGGGCAGGTACAAAGGACATATTTCAAATACAGCAGAGTGGTTTCGCCTATTCAAGGGAGAGCCCTGAGAGTGGGCTGTGGGGATAGAATAAAGACAGCAGGAGAGGGGTCTCACGCAGACCAGTGATATGTGCTATGAACTATCATAGGAATATGATCAACTCTGCCTTCTCCTGGTGAATCCCTCTTCCTCTCCCCCCTCTCCAAAAAGGTGGAGCCCAGGCTCCTTGCAACACCCTTCTCCCACACAAGTCCTGCAGTCCGTGTGACTGGGCATGTTGTCTTCTAGGTACAAAGAGAATCTACCTTCCGAGTGTTTCACCAAGCACAAGAACAGGCTGGAGCTCCCCACCACCCTGGACAGCCGGCGGTGGGTGTTCGTGCAGAAAGGGCTGGACGACTTCAGGGGCGGCTGCCCGCCTGGCCATGGGCTGATCACTCGGGGACCAGAACAGGGATTCCTGCCCCGGATTCATCACAGAGCTCC
Source organism: Cheirogaleus major (assembly GCA_963574435.1). Lineage (NCBI taxonomy): Eukaryota > Metazoa > Chordata > Mammalia > Primates > Cheirogaleidae > Cheirogaleus > Cheirogaleus major. The sequence continues at coordinate 19,423 of CAUYPO010033384.1, read as the reverse complement.
CCAGCCAGCCCCAGAGAGGAGGCAGAACCAGCTGCCCAAGGAGGCAGCCCTGTTTTCTAGGCTGTCGCCAGCCCGGCGGGCCCAGCGGGCATTCCTGGAGGACGTGGAGGCCCGCCTGGTCTCACACCCCTGGGCTGTCTCCCTGCACCTGGAAGAAGCCATGCCTGCAGAGGTGACCTGTCCTGAGGTTTATGGAAGGGGTTTCACTTGGGGCCTTGAAAATAATTCTCTCCAACTGTCTGGGGAGTGAAGGTGTCATATTTGTAAGAGGGACAGAGAAATGTCTCCTTCAGGGTGGAGGCTGTGCCCCACGAAGAAGACCAAAAGATGTTTATGGGCCCATTTCTTTTAAATGTTTTTTGAAGAATTAAAAAATTTTTTTTCCAGAATTATACTTTTGGGATTGCGATTTCGGGGATTTTGGACTTCAGGGATTGTGATATTTCAGGATTTCAACATTCAGGATTATGGTGTTCTGGATGGTGTCTTTTGGGATCATGGCTCAAACCCATCCACTGTACCCAGCACAGAATTTGACATAGAAATTGATGAACGGCATTGATTGACTGGAAAAGAAAAGCGCAGGGCAAGTTGGTTTATTTTGTCGCAGAATAGGGGCCCCCTTTTTCAGCATACTTTTTCTAAAGCTATTTTCTGTTTGTAGCTCTTACTAAAGGTGCTGGAGGTGCTCGATCCTGACAGGAAGCTGGAGGACACATGGGCTTATTGTCAGGATCCCAGTAAAAGAACAAAGGAATACCCAGAGCTTTTTAGAAAAAGTTCTATGCAAGTCCACCTGGGACTGTGAGTATTGTTCTTAATTCCTTGATCATTGCTGTCAATTGATGAAACATTCTAGGAGTTATCTTCTCAAAAGCTTCTCATCTTTAGAATATTTTTTGTATACGTTTTTTTTTTTTTAAGGCAGAGTCTCACTCTGTTGCCTGGACTAGAGTGCCCAGGCACTCAGCCTAGCTCACAGCAACCTCAAACTCCTGGGCTCAAGCAATCCTTCTGCCTCAGCCTCCCGAGTAGCTGGGACTACAGGCATGCACCACCATGCCCAGCTAATTTTTTCTGTATATATTTTTAGTTGGTCAATTAATTTCTGTCTATTTTTAGTAGAGACGGGGTCTCGCTCTTGCTCAGGCTGGTTTTGAACTCCTGACCTTGAGCTATCCACCCGCCTTGGCCTCCCAGAGTGCTAGGATTACAGGCGTGAGCCACCGCGCCCGGCAATTTTTTAAGTTTTTAATTGACAAATAATAATTGTATATATTCACGGAGGACATGTGATAGTTCAATACAGATAATGTATAATGATCAGATCAGAGTAATTAGCATATCCATCATCTCAAACATTTACCTCATTTCTTTGTGTTAGGAATGTTCAATATCCTCCTTCTAGCTATTATAACTATGTGATACATTATTAATTATAGTCATTCTATGGTAATATAGGAAACCAGAAATTATTCCTTCTATATAGCTGTAATTTTGTATCTTTTGACAAATATCTCCCTATCTTCCCTCCCTCCCACCCTTCCAACCTCTAATATCCTTTTGTATTTCTATGAGATCAACTTTTCTTAGCTTCCACATCTGAGTGAGAACATGTGGTTTTTAACATTCTGTTCCTAGCTTATTTCATTTAACTTAGTATCTTCCAGGTCCATCCATGTTGCTGCATAAGACAGGATTTCATTCTTTTTTATGGCTGAATAGTATTCCGTGGTGTCTGCACCACATGTCTCTATCCATTCATCTGTTGTTGGACACCTAAGTTGATTCCACATCTTGGCTATTGTGAATAGTTCTGCAATTAACATGGGGGTGCAGATGTCTCTTCGATACAATGATTTCCTTTCCTTTGGATAAATTCCCAGTGGTGGGATTGCTGGATCAGTGGTGGGATTGCTGGATTCTGTTTGTAGTTTTTTGAGGCACTTCCCTACTGTTCTCCAAAGTGGCTGTACTAGTTTGCATTCTCACGAACTGTGTATAAAAGTTCCCTTTTCTCCACATCCTTACCAACATTTGCTATTTTTTGTCATTTTGTTAATAACCATCCTACCTGAGGTGACATGGTACTTCATTGTGGTTTTGATTTGCATTTCCCTGATGATCAATGATGTTTTTTCATTTTTTCATATGAAAAAATGTCAGTCATTTGTATATCTTCTTTTGAGAAATGTCTTGGAATTAGGTAGTGGTGATGGTTGTACAACTTTGTGAATATATAAATGCCACTCTTTTGTACACTTTTGAATGGTAACTTTTACGAATTTAATGGTATGTGAATTATATCTCAGCTTTTAAAAAGAAGCTATTGATGAGGCTTAAGCAATTGGGGATGAAGGGTGGCTGCATGTGATATGCCTGGATTTACATTTTGAAGGACTTTGGCTGCAGTGTGGAGAATGGACTGTGCTTGGGGGTTGGGGGCCATAGAGATGATACGGAGACACTAGTGAGGAGCCTTTTGCAACAGTCCGGAGAAGGAGACAGAGTTAAAATCTGCCAGACTTACTAATGGGCTAGATTTTTGGAATCAGAGAGAAGTCAAGGATGTCTCCTACTTGTCCAGATTATCTGAGGCTTTAGTAGACTTCAAGCACAGTCATTTGGGCTTTTATTTGGTACATGTTTTAATAAGTGGTACTCAATTTAAAAAATAAACTTGTAACTGTCAAATGCTATGTAAGTTTTAATTGCTGTAACTAATTATAATATACTTGTCTTCATGTGTGATGTTGATAATGGCAATGTGAGCTTTGAAAAATTAAAATATAATGCATGTGAGCTTGCAAGAGACTGTTAGAAATCCTTGCTTTATGATTTCCTTTCCCCCACGAAACTTTTTGAAATCCGTGTGGATTCATTGTGCCTCAGTGTAATTCTTCAGTGATCTCATTACCTTTAGTCCCAAGAAGATTCCCGTGCCACGATCAGGCCAATGGCTCTATGAAGAAAAGCCTCGTAAAATGGATTTGCTCCGCGAAGATGGGCCTCTTCTTTATGAAAATGTACGCAGAGGAGTTAGTGACTTCTGCAACTGGGCTACTGCTTTGGTAAGTCAGTAGTAATACTTACACCTACTTCTAAAAGTCAAGCTCAAAGTTGCTTTTATTAAAAAACAGTGTTTGGATAAAAATCTAAGTCAAATCATCAAAGCCATGAAGGAATCATTCTCTCCTACCATTTATAGGAGAAATGTTCCTGGAAGAGGAAATTTCTGGAAACTTGCAGCTGATTTGAATGCTTATGTTTATATCTCCTATCATTGCTGTTATTTCATATTTTTATTTGCCATTTCAGTGTCAGGACCTTCTTCTCCCTGTCCTTTACTCCTTCTTCAGCTCATTTTTCTGAGTTATATTTATCTGTAGTCCCTGGGCAGGTACACCTGGCTACAATCTTCACAAAAAGTTTTTCTGACATGAAGGGACTTTGACTCAGTTATCAAGGTCATTCTTGCCCTCCTTCCAAGAACCTATTTAGTTACCAATTCCTGTTCCTGAGTCTTTGGAGATGTCTGGATTCTTGATGCTTTTCTTGGATTTAAGACCTCTAGTGTTTTCATTCTCTCCCCTCTTCCCCCAATCTTTTAAGTGTATTTAGTCAGTTTTAGTCATGTGTTACTTAGTACTATTTCATTAGCAAGTAACCGAAATATAATGTAGACTGGCTTAAGGGAAAAAAGGGAGTTGTCCAGTTATTAAGAGCTTCAGGCACAGCTGGATCCAGGTGCTGGCATGTTTTTAGGTGTTGTCCCTATCTCTTGGCCATGCTCTACAGACTTCATTCTCAAGCAGTCTTTCCCCAAGAGATACCAAAAGTAACCACTAAAATTTCCAAGCTTATATCCTACCAGTGAGCAACTTAACTGGGAAGAGAGTAACCCTTTTCTAGTAGGGAAATTTCCAGGGCTTACTCTCCTGGACTAATTTGGTTCACGTGCCTGGGCCTGAATTACCCACGATATTAAGGAGATTGAATATGATCATCAGCTAGGCCAGGCCACATGTCTAACCCTGAAGCTGAGAGGTGGGGGTGTCTAGCCCAGCTGCAGCAGCCTAGAGCAGGGGAGGGAGGCTCTTCAGTGGCTGACTGGGGACGCTGATACGGAAGAGGATGCTCTGGGTCTCGTGCTCAAACCACTGCTTGTCCGTAATTTGGCTGTACCGGACTGCCTGCGTCCAAGCCCCTCCCCTCTGCCCATGCCCACTGCTAGACACCAGTCACCCAGCTAGGCAGGAAACTTAAGGGACCTTGGGATGGCAGTCCAGCTGCTCTGGTGACTGGCCTGATTTTTAGTCCCTCACGACCAAATCCTGTGTTTATTTATATTCATGGCCTGGTCCCTGTCACATCACCTGTGGCGTTCTCCTTGCAGCTCTGTATTGTCTTTTTTGTGCTGTTCATTTTCCACCCCACTGGCTCTGCGGCTTCAGTTCTGCTTCACTGTCACCCCAGCCTAGTTTCTTATTTTTTTTTTTGAGACAGAGTCTCACTCTCTTGCCCAGGCTAGAGTGCTGTGGTGTCAGCCTAGCTCACAGCAACCTCAAACTCTTGGGCTCAGGTGATCCTCCTGCCTCAGCCTCCCGAGTAGCTGGGACTACCGGCATGCGCCACCATGCTGGCTAATTTTTTCTATATATATTTTTAGTTAGCCAATTGATTTCTTTCTATTTTTAGTAGAGACGGGGTCTCACTCTTGCTCAGGCTGGTTTTGAACTCCTGACCTTGAGCGATCCTCTCGCCTTGGCCTCCCAGAGTGCTAGGATTACAGGTGTGAGCCACCGCGCTGGCCAATATCTGTCATTTTTTAGAATAAAAACTTACCTTGAAAAATCATCCCTATTGAAATGCTGACTAGCAAGTGACACTTTCTATAGCTCCCAATGCTGAACAGACGCACACCTGGGCCCCGCAATCCTTGCCCTAGGTCTGCACCCCACAGAAACGCATCCCTGTGGTCACAATACACGGGAACTGGAATGTTCACAGTGGCGCTGTTCACGACACCCAGGAACTAGAACCTACCTGAATGTCCATCAGCAGAAACATGGGAGAAAGAAGCTACCCACCCGCAATGGGGACGAACAGTCTGGCTGCTGGTGACAGGGTGGGCGAGCCTCGCAGACACGATGCTGAGCAAAACACAGCACAAAAGAGCAGCACCGAGCGGCTCGGTGACCGCGCAGTTTAGAGGCAGGCTGCAGCAGCGTGTGGGCTTAGGAGTCAGGGAGAGGTTCCGTGGGGGTAGTAGGTGGAAAGGGTGCTTCTGGGTGCTGGAGAGCTCCGTGTTTTGGTTCGGGAGCCGGTTGCATGGGTGAGCGCAGCTCGTGCAGATTCATCCAGCGGCACACCTTGACATGTGTGACGTTCTCTGTGTGCGCACGTAACGCCAGTAAAAACGTCTTAAAGAAACAAAAGGCATGCCTCCTAGAGCAGGCTAAATCCCCTCCCTTTCCTGTCCAAGGGGAGGGGAGAGCAGATGCCTGGCCTCCTTGGTGCACAAGCAGGTGCCCCTCTCGCCGGTGTCACCAGAGTCCCTCTCCAGCCTCTAAGACTCCTGAAACCCTGGACTCCGGGATTTTGTTTGCATCGAGCTCTGGGGTAAACCCCACCGCTGCAGGTCAGGCCCCCCCCCCTTCAGGGCCCAGAAGCAGGGCGAGGCGGAGCTGCAGGCGAGCCTCCCTGGCTGGGGGTCTTGGGGCCTCCCTGCCATCAGCCAGGCTTGGTGTGGAGGGGAGGGGCCAGGGACAAAGGCTGCCTTGGTCCCTGCCTTATGTCCTGTGGCCTCCTTCTGCCTTGTGGCCCCTGGGGGGCTGGTGACGGTGAGAGTGAGGCTGTCTGCACCTCAGGGCCCCCCACGTTCAGCCCCTCACTCCCCAGCAGAGGGCCGGGAGCCACACACTCGTGAGACACGGGAAACCCAGGGCCTGGTCTGACCTTGCGTGCCAGCCCCAAAGGTCACTGCACTCCGGCTCTCAGGGTTCAGGTTCCCGCAGTTGGGCGGGGGAGGGTGGCAATCAATCCGTGCCCCGAGCCGGTGAGGGGCGCGAGTCCAGCCCTCAGCCACAGCCGGAGTGGTTATTTATAACCTCCTGACCTTCAGCTGGGGCCCACGATCTGCAGCGATTAACGTCTCCTCCCGGCCGCCCACTGCGAACAAACACCCCTCTGTGTGCCCTCCCTGGCCCGGGCTCACGGGAGGCCCTGCAGGAAGCAGGGTGTTGACCCGAGTCTGCTCCCTGCGGCTCCTTCAGGCAGCCCGGCCACGTGTGAGTTGTGGGAGGTGGAGCGAGGTTGGGGGAAGGTGCAAGAACTACTCTTGTTTCCTTCTTTCCCGGGTTGCAAATGTTCTGGTCTATTCTGGGTGGCAGTTTTATTTATAAACTAGGGCTCCCCAGCCTGGGTCTGCTCGAAGGGCTGCCCTCTCCCAAGCCAGGGGCAAGGAGGCAGCCCTGGGCACCAGAGCACCTGCCCAGCGTGGTCCCTGGAATCGCACGTTGCGAACTGCACTTTCCCTTCCTGGATAGCCCTGAATCCTGGAGGGACAGTGACTACATCAAGGTCCCACGGCCTTCCATGGCAGACCCCTGGCTCTGGCTGATGGCTTCTGCCACTGGCTCCCAGAACTCCAGATTGGGGTCTGGAGAAGCCTTGCCAAAGGATGCCAGGGTGGGGAGATTGGTCCATTCATTCATCCAGCACTTATTTGTTGGGTGCTCACTAGGTGCCAGGCATAGCTAAAGCCCTTACCCTTGTGACACTGACAGTCCCGGAGAAAGAGTCCATCCCTGGAGCCTGGGGTCTCCTGATGGAGCCACACGCATTCCAGGCGGTTGCTGAGGGTCTTGATGTGAGTCCCAGGGAGGGACACTGAGGCAGGGAGCGAGAGGGCCAGGCTGAGGGCACATGGGGACTGCCGCCTGGGCTGAGTATTTGCTGAGGAAGGCCAAGGCCAAGGGAGCTACCATCCCAAGCATGCGAAGGCTCAGGCTTGATGGCAGGTGTTCTCCCTTGCAGAGCTGCAAGTGGCCTTGCCCCCAGGCAGGTGGTGAGCCTCTCAGGCAGCACCCAGTCTGCAAGGTCGTCCTGGAGGAAGACAAGGGCCGGGGGTGGGACCAGCTGAGCCGGGAGGTCTGGGGAGGGCATTGAGGGTGGAAGCCTCCATTTTCCGCCACGCTCTCAGGCACTCGGAGGACTTTTGGCTTCGTGACTTGACCATGCCCTTTCCCTCTCTGGGCCTTGGTTTCCCAACATGAGCAGTGAGCGGGTTGGCTGAGATGAGCACCTTAGCTGCCGGTGGTTCTGGACCCTCCAGACCAGAGACCCTCCGACCCCAGTCTGGCGCAGCCAAGGGGGCGGGCCAGGTGGAGTAGCCATGGCCAAGCGTCACTAGTGTGGCCAACAACTTGCACCTGTGTGTGAGGGGACAGCATGCGCACACACGTGTGTCCAGTGTGCCTTGCTGGGTGGGGGGCTGCACGTGGGAGCGTGTGTCTCGGGGTGTGTAGGGCTCTCCATGTGGGGGGCAGAGGAAGGGTGTGCAGCCGGGGGGAGTGGGTGTGTATCTGTAGAGGGGTGTGGGTGGGCGTTGGAGCAGCGTCTCAATGGTGAGGGGGCTTGAGGCAGGGAGGGAAGGCCTGGAGGCACCCCCCACTCTGCAAACCCCTCCGCCCACATGGTCAGCTGGCGCTGGCGGGCCCTGACCAGTCAATGAACTCAGGGTCTGGAAGAGTCAGCGGCTTTTCCAACCTCTTTGCCAAATGGGATGTCAGCATGGGGGCAGGGCGGGGTGCGGGCTGGGGAAGGTGGCAATGACTTCATGACAACTGGCTGCTGAGCAGCTGGGGGGGACGGGCAGGGAACGGAGCCCGGCTGGGTGAGGAGGCCTGTCCCCTGGCCCACGTCCAGGGCAGGGGCCAGGATCCACTCCGGGCGGGGGAGGCAGCCAGGCCACAGGCTCGTGCTTCCTCGGGACCCTCAGTTCCCTTTGTGGGGGCTTTCCCGCGGGATCCCATCTGAGCTCACAGCCACCCTCTGGGGTAAAGACTCTCCCCCGTTGGACAGGTGAGGAAGCGGAGGCGCGGCTGGGGTGCGTGGCGGAGCTGGGCTGGGCACACGGCGTTTCCCGCTCTGCCCCATGCTGACGCCGTCGGGCAGGGCCATCCTTGACCACGGCTCCTCTGTGACCACTCGAAGTTCAAGCATCCACCTTCCCTGAATCCTCCAGCCTGATGCCGCTGGGCACACCCAAAAAGGGGCTCTTTCCGGGGAGGCCCTCCACCCTGGCCTCTACACCTCGGGGGCGGTCAGCACAGTGGCCGCGTGGCAGGGCCACTGCGAGGAAGCACAAGCCTTTCCGGTAAACATCGGCCCTCTCTCCAACGCCAGCCCCGGCCGGCTCCTGTTTCCCTGAGAGAGCCAAGGTCCGGCCCACGCTCCCGGGCTCCTGAGGAGAAGGCAGGTGTCCCTCCTTGGTGGGGTTGGAGCTACCTCGGATCACAGCTCCGGGGGTGGGCGTGAGACTGTCTTTGTACCCAGAAGCTGAGATCAGCTCTGGGGCTGCTCTTTCTTCAGCCATTTACTAGTTTCCCATAATACTAATAACTACCCCGGACCGAGCTTTATAGTCTACAAAGCACTTTCACAAACATTCTCCCATTTAATCTTCACACTGGCCCTGTGATGAGGGGTTCATATACCCATTTTATAGAACAAGGGGCTGAAGCTCAAGGGGGGAGGCTCTGGGGCCAGTGTCAGATCCCACAGCCGGGAAGTGGCAGCCACCCTGCGGTCCCTGAGCCGTGTCCGGACCCGGCACCTTGCACAGCAGCGGGCGACTGTGACTTCCCCCAGTGGATCCCGGGCTCTGCTCTCTTGAGCCTGGGAGCTGTGGGGAGCCCACTCCCCACTTCCCCCCCTGCAGATCCTGGGGGAGGCGCATGATAGAGGGGACACGTGGAGAAGTGGAGGTGCCCAGTGCGCGGGCGAGTCGGGGCTGCAGTGCCGGGCGGGCCCCCAGAGCAGAGCGGCTGCCCTTGGCATTGGCCCCGGCAGAGGAGTGGGGCGCCCAGTGCCCTGTTCCCACCTGCCCACAGCAAAACGAGAAAAATAAGGACAATGTAGTGAGGTTTTCCTACAGCTGCACCTACTTGATCCAAAAGATCACCCTTTCAAGGGAGCTATGTATGTTAGATCATGCATGTGTGTGTGTGTGTGTGTGTGTGTGTGTGTGTGTGTGTTTAAAAGGACCTTTCCTTTGACATTTCCATTTAGTGTCCTTAACTCAGCAAAATAAAAAACCGTGTCGGATCCTCAATTGTGTTTTTGGAAATGTTGGTGACCTGAGAGATCCAAAAGACTGGGGACCACCGAGAGCTCCCACGATGGCTCTCCGTGAAACCTGGCCTGGAGGGAGTTGTTTTCTGAGGGATGATGTCTGAAGAGCTGGAAAACCCCAGCGGGAGAAGGGGTTGGGGTGTGTGTCCAGACTCAGCCCCCCACGGCCCAGACTAGACATCCCCAGGAAACCTGAGCAGAAGGAACATTCAAGTAACCCAGTAACTTGTACTGGGAACTCTGAGAACGGCCTCAGGGCCAATCCTCCAGGCCATGCACCCTCAGCTCCTCTCTGACCAGGAGCCAGGAGGAAATGTTCCCTTAAACCCCACCTCTGCCTCCCCCAGCGCCCCCAGGGCTGGTTCCAAAATAGGCCAGTCCCTTGGAGGAGACATGGTGGGTCTGGCTGGCTGCCTGCCCCTCTGAGACGGCACGGCAGCAATGCAGCAGCCAAATATAGAGGGACACTGGACACCACTGGGAACCCGGGGCCTGGGAGCCCCGCAGGTAGGCTGCCTGCCCAACCCCCTCCCTTCGAGCCCTGCACCCGGGAGGCTGGCGCCCCTCACCTGGCCCGGCTCACCTGGGGACATGTCCCAGCAAGCCCAAGCGGACTGGGAGGCTGGCCCGGGAGGGCCTGGGCTGGGCATGAGTGTGGGGACACCTCTCTCTGGAGAGCACAAAGCACTTTTATAAGCGTGTCTTCCCACAGGGCACTGCGAGATCAGGAGACCGAGAGGGACCAGGTGTCTCTGGCAGAGCCACTCCTGCTCTCTGTTCTTCCCAGCTTCCGAAGGAGACCACGGCCATAAAGCCGGGGTGTGGGAGGCTGAGAGGACGGCAGGAAGCCAGGCCAAACCCCAATAAACTGCTGGTTGAATCGAATTGCAAATAATTAGTCCTGATGGCCAAGGTTGCCTCCACCCTCCGCTCCTGGGAATTAAAAGTCAAAGGGCAGAGCTGCTGACGCAAATGTCAGGGGAGACACGCGGTTGGAACAGCTGGGATCCGGCTCCGGGCTCCACGGCTCGAGGTCGCAGGCCCCAGTTGCCCCGGACACCATGTCCCCCTGGACTGGCCCCGAGAGACGCTGCTCCCAACGTGCACGCCGGGAAGGGGGCTCCACTCCCTTGCCCCCTCCTGGCTCTAGGGTCTTGAATCTCAGAACTCGATTTGAGGTTCATCAGAGACACCCCCCCAGAAGTGTTGCCAGAGGCCTGGGAGAGGCAGCCGCCTTCCCCCCACCCCTACATGAGGAGGAAGGAGCCTTGGCCTCCCTGCCAGGGGGCACCCGGCTCCCAGAACCCGCTTGCCCCTTCCCCGAGGTCGGCCCTGCCACAGGCACACTCTGGGCGGCTGCACCGGGTCTGTGCACCAGCGGTGACACCCAGTGGTCAGGGCGGGACTTGAACTTGAGCCTTGGGCACTGCCGCTACTGACCCTTCACGGCAGCCTGAATCTAGGGCCAGTGACTTGGGGACCCTGAGGTGCGAGTGGTTTGGGGACTTGAGTTTGGTAAAAGGGCTGATTTTGTAGGTGCCGATTTTTCCTAATTGAGCTGGGGCTGGATCTCGGCCTAAGGTCCCACTATCAGCAAATCAGCGTCAACATGTCTGAGAATGAACTCATCGTGTTCAAGCCCTAAACCTGCTCCTCCTCCTGACTTCCCCATTTCTATTAATAGCACCGCCACCCTCCTGGTCCCCGGGCTCCAAACCTCCGAGTCATTTTCTAGCCAGCCCCACAGTGGGCAGGCTGCCTGGCTCCGCCCTTCCTCATGCTGCAGGCCACCGTTCCACCCTCTCCTGAGCTCACTGCCACTGCTCAGTCAGCCAGCCTCTCACCTGAGCTGCTGCCATCCTCAACAATGCCACTCAGTCAGACCTGAGCATGTGACCCGCCTCTACCACTTGCTGGCTGTGTGACCTCAGGCAAGTTGCTTAACCTCTCTGAGTCTCATCTTCCTCAGCTCGTCAGCTGTGAGGATAATCATCACAGTCCCTTTCTCATAAGACATTGCATGAATCGAATGGCAGAAGGTACAGAATGGAAACTAGAACACATAGGAAATGCCCAACCGGTGTGGATTATTAGGGATCATCCAGTCCAACTCCTCCATTTTACAAACAGGGAAACTGAGGCCCAGAGAGCTGGAAGGAAAGCTCACATCTGGCGTTGAGTTCCATGCTACAAAGGCAAGGACTTGAAGTTCCCCCACTCCTCCTGCACCCATCTTCACATTCTAGAACCCAGAACAAAAGGCCACACCTGAGTTCACTAGACCCATCCCCCTGCCTTCAGGGGCAGGTACGCCTGGGGAAGTGGGGGTGGCTCAGCCACAGGAAATATTTTCTGGGATGGGACAGCCGCAGGTCGTGTCCAGCCGGCTGTCAGGGCGACCCCTCTGCAAGGTGAAGAGTGCCAGCTGGGCGCAGCGGTGGCCTGGCACAGCTGGCTGCCTCAGGGCACGAAGGGGCGTGTCCACATGGCAGGTGTCCGGCCCTGCCGTCCCATCCCTCTCCCCACACACACCCACCCTGGTCCTCACTGCCCACTCGGGTGGGAGGGAGAAGGGCGGGGCGACTCAGCTTGCCGCACGTCCAGGCAGCCGCGGTAACAGGCACTCCGTGAACGGGCACGCGGGTCCCTGCGCTCCTTGAAATGGAAGGCGTGAGCCCTGTTCCTGGAAGAGGGTCATAGCCACCATTAGATTTGCAGAGGGGACTGTTACCCCCAAGTAAATGGCAGCGAGAAAAGCAGGTGGACAGGCTTTAGAATCAGATGATCCAGGTTAAACGCGGGCCCACCCTAGAGTCCTTGGGCACCTATTGTCTAAGACAATTGTTCTCAAATGGGGACGATTTTGACCCCAGGGAACACTTAGCAATGTCTGGAGACGTGCTTGGGTGTCTCGACTGGGGAGGGGTGTGTCCCACTGGCATTTAGCAGGCAGAGGCCAAGGGCGCTGCCAAACACCCGCAGTGCACGGAACAGACCACACAACAAGGGAACGAGCCGCCCCAGAGCCAGTAGTGCCAAGGCTGAGGTTGAGAGCCCTGGTCCCCGCGCCGTCTGTCACGGGGCAACACCTGCCCACAGTGCCCTGCAGACCAAGGGCAGCGTTGTCTGTGGAGAGCCCAGGGCTGGGCCTAGCACACGTCCTGGGCCTGCACAGGACCCTCCTTTCCTAAGGTCGCTTGGCCTGGGACATGGTGGCTGGTGGGCAGAGGTGGGGTATGCATAGACTCCCACCTTCATGTGAGAATTTTCTGAAATGATCCTGCTGTTCCTGTCCCGCCCAGCCTTGGGCAGAGTTTCCAGAACATTCTCATGCCCACTTAGCAACCCTTCCCATAAGGCGAAACCGGGCCCTGGGAGGAGTCGCACACCCTCTGGGCGCTCCCGAGCCCTCCACCAGGGCTCCTTGTGACCCACCCCACTGGCACTTACCAAGGGACAGGAGAGAGGAAGAGGACAGGAGGCAAAAGGCCTTCTCTGTGTTCCCCTCGGACCCAACCTTGAGATCCCAGAGAGGAGGATTTGTTCAGGAGCCGCCCTGCACGGGGCAGGGGGTGGCTGAGAAAACCTCTGGAAGTGGCGTGAAGCTGAGCCCAGGAGCCTCAAGCCCTCCCTGCCACGCAGCTCCACAGTCCCTTGGGTCCCTTCGGCCTCAGCAGTGCGGGATCAACTGTCCCCCCTACAAAGATGGTTCCCAAATAAGTCACCGCCTTCTCCCCAGGACTGGCTGGTGTGCCCAAGTTGGAATCCCCGCCAGGTCCCTCAAGCTTCGCCTAGCTGGCTCACCCAGTGCAAGAGTGATGTTTAATAGAGTATGATTACCCTGCCAGGAGGTCGCTGCCCTCCCCATCTCAGACGGGACCCTGAGCTCCCTTCTGGCACTGCTCACTTGCTGGGTCTCAGATTAAAACGCACTCCCCTCGCCCCCGGTCTCAGGCTAATAGGGCGACTCCACTGCCTTCCAAACGTCCGTGATGGACGGTGTCAGGCTGTCGGGGGAGGGGACCCAGCTGACTCCCGACAAGCCCAGACATGCAGCTGTTTCTGCAAAGGAAGCAGCAGCAAGGGGGGAAGGGCAGAGCGCTGAGCGCTGAGGTGGGGGGAAGAGGGACCAAAGGACACTGGGATGATTGAGGACAATGAGAAGGCGCTCAGCACTGAGGCCCAGTACCCAGGTAGGAGCTGCCACCTGCCACGGGAGTCTCTGTCCTGGAAACATTTTCGTCTTTATTTTTATTTTGGTTTTTATTTTTTTGAGACAGGTTCTAGCCCTGTTGCCCAGGCTGGGGTACAGTTGCACAATCATAGCTCACTGCAGCTTCCAACTCCTGGACTCAAGTGATCCTCCTGCCTCAGCCTCTCAAGTAGCTGGGACTACAGGCGTGTGCCACCACGCCTGGCTAATGCTTTTTGTTTTATTATTTGTGAGACAAGGTCTTGCTATGTTAACAGCTCAGGCTGGTCTCAAACTCCTGGCCTCAAGTGATCCTCCTGCCTCAGCCTCCCAAAGAGCTGGGATTACAGGCCTACGTCCTCACACCCAGCCCAATTTTGTCTTTTTTGGAAATTTCTTCCTGATTTGTGACATCAGCCCTTTACGTCTTCTTCCACAGCAGCTCTGCTGCCAATCTCAGTGGACTGGGACACTGTGACCGCCCCTCGCCCCCCAGTGCCACCTCTCCACACCCTGGCTCTTCCCAGCTGCGGGCCGCCCTTGCCTCCTGCTGGTCTTCTCTTGCAGGGGCTCCAAAGCTGGGAGGGGCAGCCTGGGCCTCGAGCAAGTTCTGGGCCAGGCCCCTAAGGAAAGGGGCCAGGGAGCCTGGCCACTGCTCCCCAAAGGCTCCTACCAAGGACTCTCATCTCTCTGGCCACCCCAACTCTCACCCAGCTTTGCTGTCATTTCCGGATGCCACGCACTTGTGACATCCTCCGCTTCCCCACCAGGCCTCTTCCCCAGGCCCTTCCCTTCCTCAACCAGCTTTCGCCTGGACACCCCCAGCTGCTGGGATCTGGCCTGTGGCTCTGCACAGGAGGCCAGGCAAGGGTGGAGGGCCTGGGGGGAGCTGTCTCCCCAACCCCGGGGGGACGAGGGACAGAAGCTGTGTCTGGACCTGCTGGCTGGAGTTTTGGGCATTCATACCCACCTGAGCGTCCTGGAGCAGCCCTGAACCCTACGAGGCATCCAACTCCCCAGGCTAGAGAGTGGTGAACGCGCTGTGAGGCGCCCTCCCTCTGGGCCTGTATCCCTCCCCTGTGCCTCTTCCTCCATGCAGCCCACCTGGCTCTGGCTCCTCTGTGTGTCCTGGCCGCAGGGAGGCCTCAGGGAGGCAGCAAGAGCCCTTTACCCTGCACTCTCCCCAGCTCCCCACCCAGCCAGGGCAGCCTCCACCCTCCTGCCTCCTCCCTGCATCACGCCAGTGTCAGGTGGCTAGGAGTGGGGCCACCAATCCCCGTCCACGTGGTGATGCCACACTCTTCCCCCTTTCCCACCAAGAGGCTCCGACAGCTTCTTGCAACTAACTTTGGGGGTGGGAGTGAGGGCAACAAACCTAATCCCCACTCTTCTGCTCCCAATATTTAGAATCCAGGGGCAGAAAGGGACCCTAGAACTCATCTAGCCCAAGCCTGTCATTTTACGGAACAGAACGCTGCGGCCTAGAGAGAAAATGACCGGCTGAGAGCTCAGGGCTACTCAGGGCAGCTTGGGACAGGGTCTGGGCTGGAGCCCGGCTGTGGGTCGGGGGGGGGGCTGTAACTGGCCAGCGCCTCTGCGTCGGCTGCAGAAGGGTGTGGGCCGGGAGGCTGGAGGTGTAGACCAGGCACACACTTGTTCTCCCCCTAGGCCTCAGCCCTTCCTCGTCTCCTTTTCAGCAGCAGTTATAAAATCCAGGAAATAAATGTGGATTGATGGCCTATAAAGGGCTTAGTTAGTGCTGTGACCTGCTGAGTTATGTAACTGCTATTTATTATCGGCCTTGGATGAAGTTTCCATTGAAGCGACTCACTAAGCTGATTCCGTGACATTTCCTTTAGCCTGTTCAGAGGCAGCGGCAGCAGAAATTCCTTTGCAACTTCAAAGACCAGAAATTGGTGGTGTGGATGGTTTCAAAAATTTCCTTCTTTAATCCAAGGGCCAAGGTTTCTCTCATCCGTATCACCTGCTCGCCTCGGCCATGGTCCAGGCTCGGGGCCCTTAGGGTCCCTGGGCCATAGGCTGCCCGGCAGGGGCTGAAAGGCTGTTTTCCCTGCCCTGGGGGAAGGACGAGCTGGAGCGGCCTGGTGGAAAAAGCACTGAGCTAAGAGTCAGGATTCTAGTCCAGCTTCCGCTGCCACCGGCAGCCACTGCTTGCTTGTTAGCAACGTGAGCTAGTTACTTATCTGCACAATTTGAGCCTCCTAGTGCAGCACCCTCCCTGGTCTGGTGCGGCCTGCCACGCTGGGGTTGACTGCCCAGTGGGGACGCGGGGGAGGGCGAGGGGCTGGCAGGCTCTGGGCGCCAGCACGACGGTCGATACCAACATGGCGCCACCTTGTGTCCAAAAGGGAGCAGAGCCTGGGCTCTCGAAAGGCAGCTCTCCGGTCTCCCACTCATTTCCTGCCCTGGGAGGGGTACTATTGAGAAGCCAAAGGTCCTCCCTAATTCAGCTTCACCTCTCAGACATTCACCTCAGTTGCCAAAGGGGCCCTAGGGAGGAGCTCTCTGACTTTTGGAGACCCCTTCCCAGGTTCAAGAAGGAAAAGACCCAAGTGCAGGATCCAGAGGTCATTTGAGCCAAGCCCCTGCTTTTGCAGATAAGGAAAACTGAGGGCCCAGAGAGAACAGCTGACTTTTGATGAATCAGTGACGGGGTCGGGGGCAGGGTGGGCAACCTACAGTTCTATGTCATGATTTGGTTTTCGAGACCCTGACTTCTGGCTCACATCATACCTAGACCAGAGGGGTCTTTGGAAGACAGGGCTGTCACCTTAGGGCCCCTGAAACACGGCTTTAACAGTGAGTGGGATGGTCTGATAAACCCTCAACTGGTGAAGCCCAAGACTGAGTCTCTAAATCAGCCAGAGCTGGCCTCGGGCACCTGAGTTTCTGCTCATCTCCAGCCAGGTCCCTCTGGGAAGGACAAGTGCTTGAGATATCTCTAAGAATCAACAGTGGATTCTCTTTTGGTGAAGAACAGGACACACTTCTGCTCCTAGTACCTATTAACAGCCCCAAGTAATGTTCCAAGATAAAAATGTAGATGGCCTACACCTGGAGTCCCCAAGCCCTGGGCCACAGACTGGTACTGGTCCGTGGCCTGTTAGGAACTGGGCCACACAGCAGGAGGTGAGTGGAGGGTGAGCGAAGCTTCATCTGTATTTACAGCTGCTCCCCATCACTCGCATCACAGCCTGAGCTCTGCCGCCTGCCACGTCAGCAGTGGCATTAGATCCTCACGGGAGCACGCACCCTGCTGCAAACTGCGCATGCGAAGGATGTAGGTCGCCTGCTCCTTATGAGAATCTAATGCCTGATGGTCTGAGGTGGAGCTGAGGTGGTGATGCTGGCGCTGGGGAGCGGCTGCAAATGCAGATTATCATCAGCAGAGAGGTTTGACTGCACAATATTTGTAATGCACTTGAATCATCCTGAAACCATCCTCCCACCCCCAGTCTATGGAAAAATTGTCTTCCATGAAACCAGTTCCTGGTGCCAAAAGGGACCATTGGTCTACACTATAAAAAAGCCTGTGCATACAGCAGCCAAAATGCAGCAAAAGGCAAAGAGCTGAAAATTCACTCCTGGATTTGGAACTCAAAAAAACACTGTCACTTGTCTGGGGCTAGTCAAAGGTGGGGGAAAGTAAGCTGGATGAGAAATAACAATAGGAAAAGCAACCGAGGCCTCAGTGGAGGAAGGATAGAAATATTTGTTAACTGTTGCATAATATTTCTTTATATGATCTCATTTGTTCTTTCCAACAATCCTGTCAATAACATACCATCATTACAATACTACTGATGAGGAAATTCAAGTTTTTGAAAGATCACTGCACTCTCTTTAGGTGTCTTTGCAACTGAGATGTCCTACAAAAACCTTAACAGATGGAATTTTGCATCCTTGCTTGGGAGGAGTAATGCTAAGCTTTGTAATCATGTAGAAAAGCATACAACCGCCCCTGCCAGCATTCCACACCCTGGTGTACATTTGATGTTAATATTTTATTTGGTTCTTTATATCTCCTCTCTACCCATTTATATACAGCGACTGTGGGTTTAATTCTTGTCATAAAGCATTATGAGCAAGATACCGAATAAATGTTTTCATGACATCTAAAAATGTCACCTTTACCATGCTTTCATGCTTCAACATGCTCTTCAAAGTGCCTGCACAGGAGTGAAATTAACTCTTAGATGCAAAAGAGAATATGGGTTCTCCTGTATTTAATTTTCATGGAATGCCCCTTTTCCTGAAACTGGGGAGGACAAGGCCAGAGAAAGGTATTCCCTGAAAGGTCCAGTGGCCTTCTGCCACTGAAAGGTCCAGAGGTACTTCTGCCTCCTAACACAGTTCTGTTAGGACAGACACAGCCTGGAACACTGATAAATAGAGTGGAGGTAAGAATATTCTGCACTAAATAGGTATCGCAGGCAGCTTTTCTCTTGTTTTAATCATATTAAAAGTAGATACCATACCAATATCATTTGTTCCACTATGCTTCTAGCGTACAGCCATGACGCTTGATCACACGCCCCCATTTCCACATCTGCTTCCCCCTACTAGCCCCGTCTCCTCGAGGGTATCTTACTCGTCGTCATACACCTGACCTCCAGGAACCTCAAAACCCTGCTGCTGAGTGCCTAGTAGGGCCAGGTGGTGTGCTGGCTGCCATGACGTGCATTGTTTCATTTGGCCAAGAAGCCTTTGGGGTGTTACTCTCTTTTTACAGTAAGGAAACTGACTAGTGAAGGGTCACGTTAGAAAGCAGTAGACCCAGAATTCAAACCCAGGTCTCTTGGCTCAAGATCTAGTACTTTCCCCAACACACCTGCAGTAGCCTCTAGTGTGCAGTTGATCCGGTTACACCACCCAATGAGGCACGTGAGCCTTTGTTTGTTTCGGTTGGACCTGTTTACCAATGGGCAAGGCCTCCTGCGGTCAGGCTTCTGGATCACCTGAGGACAATAATACTCTCCAAAGAGTTTCTCTGCGGGTCACTTGTGAACTTATGGGCTAAATGCTTTGAAAAAACTGTTAAATGTTATGTAAATGCAAGCTACGGGTGACAACTAAAAGGTTAGGGTGACAACTAAAAGGTTATCGCTTTTTTCTATGAAAAACCTTGGAAAAACTGCCTTGCCAAGTGGATACACAGACTAATGACACATGAAATATTCCCTGTAAGCTTTTAATGTAGCAGTAAGCTCAAAGTACCCTAAACTTCAATTGTCCATGAATCAAAATGGAAAGACCATTGGGTGGGCCTGGGGTGAGCCTGCCTGTGGGTTTATCATGTACAGGGTCTAATCGGCTGAGAATGAATGAAATGAACAAAGCTTTGCACTCCTGAAAACATGTTCCCAATGAAGGGATCAGTATCACCAGGTACCTGTTTTTCCTAGTACACCAGTAGAGTCTGATATTCCTGAGATGAGGAGGAAGGAAAAAAATTTATTTTGCAAGTAGTTCCGGGGTGATTCTGGCCATACTTTCCTGGCCTCGCTGAGAACCACAGCTTGTAAGGGAGGATCCTGTCCCCACTGAGCTTCGGCTCATGTGTCCGTCTCTCCTTTGGGGCCTCAACTCAAATCCTAATTCCTTTTTGTCTGTGAGTGGGAGCCAATGTTCTGCTTGTATGAGGCTAAAAGCAAGGAGCTAAACTATCTGGCTTCTTTTGTATGTTGTTCTGATAAATTGGAAATTCTAAGACATCAAATCCCACCCACCAGCTATCTGGGTTTCATGGGGGATTGGGCAACCCTGGACCTGCAAGCAGGTGTGGTGCTTATGTGTATAGACAACACACTCAGGCAAATTAGAGCCAAGGTCACAGAAGCAGAGAACATTAGA
>CAUYPO010033380.1:0-27930 GCA_963574435.1 Cheirogaleus major | reverse complement strand
TGAGGGACAGTTTTATGCATGCAATTTTGCTAAGACACCGGGATATGGCAAATAATAAAGCAGGCAGATTTCTTGTTCTTGTGGAATCTTCCTTTCAGTAAAGAAAGAAAAGATAATGAACAACATAATTTGGATGTTGATTGGAACAGTGAAGGAAATACTAGGGAAAAATAAATGAGATTGAAATGGCGAGCCAATAGAGGAAGCCATGACTGAAAAAGAAGATTGATTTATTTGTAGACCATTTACTATAGAGACATAAGAGTAGAGACAGGGAGACTAGGTAGAAAGATCATAAAATAATTTAGATATGACTCTTAGAGCAACTTCAGGAAGAAAGTGAGGTTTAGGAGAACTAAGCAAATGCATACTATGCACCAGGCACAATTTTTGGCACTGTTGATGTATCTATAAATAAAACAAAATGTCCTGTTCTCATGGAGTTTACATTCTAGTGAAAAAGTTATACAAAGAAATAAGCCGATTCACGTGTGTATTTGGATGAAATAAGTGACAAAGAAAAATATTGTTTCAGAGATAGAAGGCAGAGATTATAATTTAGAGCAGCATGGTCAAGAAAGTCTTCATTCATAATATTTGAGTAAATACATGGGGACCAAGGGGATAAGTCCTACAGAGCATTCCAGACACAGACATAGGAAATAATAAATGCAAAGGTCTCAAGGCAGAAATGTATGATTAATTTTGAGGAGCAAAGAGCAATGAATGAGTTTGAAGAAGAATGATTAAACCCAAAAGTAATAGATTCCGTCACAAGGGTGATAAAAAAATCTTATCTTAAGTACTCAAGTTTTACTTGTAGTGACAGCCTATGCGACTAGAGGGATGTGAATAGAGGGGTCAGCTATGCATGTTTTAATAGGATCCTACTAGCTACTGAATTAA
This sequence comes from Cheirogaleus major, assembly GCA_963574435.1. Classification (NCBI taxonomy): domain Eukaryota; kingdom Metazoa; phylum Chordata; class Mammalia; order Primates; family Cheirogaleidae; genus Cheirogaleus; species Cheirogaleus major. The sequence goes on along the minus strand of CAUYPO010033380.1, from coordinate 27,024 downwards.
AAATCAACTCTAACAGGAAAAGAGCAGAGATGAAGACACTACCACAATAATCTTGTCACAACATGATGGTGTCTTGGACTAGGGTAGTGTCCACAGAGACAATTAGAAGTGCTTAGATTCTGGAATCTAAAATAAATACATAAATCTGACCTTATGTCCTAAAAAATTGATATAGACTTTAACACAAGTATGCATTTTAATTCAACGCTTTTTGAGAACTTCCAATACACTAAAATTCTAGGTCTTGGGCTATATCAGTGAATAAAGCAAACAAAATTTTTGCCCTTGTGGAGCTTGTATTATAGGAGAAGAGGGTCAAGTCTGACTCAGGAGGTAATTGTTTTGAGCAACAGGATGTGTGGAAGGTTCACTAACAGAGATAAGAAGATTGTAGGTAAGCATGATTTGGAGAGGAAGCTTGGGATCTTATTTTCAAACATATTAATTTTTTGGTGCTGTGAGCTACGGAAGAGATATTTTGATATAGAAGTTAGAAGCCTGAGTTCAGCAGAGAGGTATAAATGGAAGTTTAAATTTGTGGATCATTAGCTACAGATAACAAGTAAGGCCCTGAGACTGAATATAAATACTAAAGAAATGGGTATATATAGAGAAAAGAGGTCAGTAGATTGAGCCATGAGGAACTTTAACATCAGCGATCTGAGACACAAGGACACATAGTATAGAAAGAGAAGAAAGAAAGGCCAGTGGTAGCTGGAAAAACCCCTTCACACCAAAAGATATTTAAAAATTAATTTTTTTCCATGCAGTAGAAAACTATATTATCATCATCAGGGTTTTTACCTGATGAAACCAAAGAGATATAATATGAATACTTTAAATCACTATGAACATAAAATAGAAGCAACAGGGTCAGGCCTGGGGTATAGATTCATCATCCTAAGTTGAGGGGAAAATATCAATGTATATGTTTTCCAGAGAAAAAAAAATTACCCTGAATGGCTTTTGGGACAAATGAACCCTTCTTTCTCAAAGTCCTACTTTGACTGCAGGAAAAACTATTTCTAAGAATAGAGGAAAGACAGGGCATGGAACTGATTACCTTAGTGTCCATTTGCAACCTGCTCCCCTTTTGTCATTTTTTTTTTTTTTTTTTTTTTTTTTACTGTAGAAGTGATATGCTGTGTAAGTAGTGTTAGGTAGACAGTGAGGGACCTCCAGCCCTCCTGGAAACAAAGGCAGATGCCCCAAGCAGAGCAACTGCCACACCTGGGGGAGGATGGAATGCCCTACCAATCTGCCAATCAAAACTTAGCCCCCAACTGCAAAAGAATGCAGAGGATGCCCTAGCCCACCCACAGTCAAGCAGCACAGGCACAATAGGGTCTGGAAGGTGACCTAGAACAGCCTAAGGCTAATTATCATGTCATTAGCATAAATCCACATTGTGAATCATCCCCTTAATGGGCTTTCAGAGAGGCTCAAGGGAGATCTGCATGTGCAGTAAGAGTCAGGTTATATAACTACCACTGTCCATCAAAGTGGTTCCATAGTGGCCCAGCAGAGTGGCTCATACCTGTAATCCAAGCACTCTGGGAGGCCGAGGCGGGGCGGATCGCTCAAGGTCAGGAGTTCGAAACCAACTGAGCAAGAGTGAGACCCGTCTCTATTAAAAATAGAAAGAAATTAATTGAACAACTAAAAATATATAGAAAAAATTAGCCGGGCATGGTGGTGCATGCCTGTAGTCCCAGCTTCTCAGGAGGCTGAGGCAGAAGGATTGCTTGAGCCCAGGAGTTTGAGGCTGCTGTGAGCTAGGCGGATGCCACAGCACTCTAGCCAGGGCAACTGATTGAGACTTTGTATAAAAAAAAAAAAAAAAAAAAGGTTCGATAGTGAAGTTTGAACCACAATAAGGGCCCAGCCTAAGCAATATAAAAAAGGACCGCAGACCATAATCGGAGCCCTCCTGTTACGTCCGGGTGTCTGGCTGTTGTCTGTGGTGAATATATCTTATTTTACTCAATAAACTTCACCTTGTGTTGGTCTTACTTTGGTGTGTCTGGTCATTCTTCAGCCAAGAGCACACCAAGAACAGAGAAGAGAAAACTATAACCTGACAGTAGCAGGGCCCTTGCCTGGTTTTTAGAGGAACTCATCTATGGTTATGCCTACCCCTTAAATTGTAAGGATTGACCAACAGAGACAACAAACATCTGCTTGTAAACAACATCTGCTGTTGTAAACAACAGATGTTTACAAGCCTTTGAGAGGAAACTTAACCTTTTGAAAAATCCGGAACCAAAACAAATGAAGTAGGGCTTAACATAACATATTCCTCATTTCCAACTCCATAGGATGCATGCTAACTATTGTACATATAAGTGGCATACATACCAAAAGTTAGGCTCCAAGAAGCTGTGTTTAGGGGTAGTATATAAATGAATTGAATGAATTGATGGGGATAGAAACTATACAAGATAATCTAGTTATTGAGGTAATTGAGATAAGAAGTAAAAATTTAAATATAAAAGTTTCAAATTAATTCTAAAATATTAAAATAATTAAAACACTATAATGTAATCCGGTATTAATGAAAATTATTTTTTTTTATCTAATTGTTTATCTTCAGAAGAACATATTAAAAAATCCTTCCAATTTGGTATATGGACTTGGCCTTGGGCAACTGGGCACCCAATGTCCCAACGTCATAACTCATCTTTGATTTGAAGCATTCAAGAGAAATTAGTGTGTAAAAGTCCATAGAGATGTGGGGGATTAAACAATAGCAATATGGGCAGTAGTCTGCTTCTCTTTCCTCAATAAAGGATATGTCAAGCTTTGTCCTTCAATCCATAGGTCCATAGCTCATGATGCACAGAAACAGGGACAGGAGTGTGCACGGGATCCTTGAACAGCTGGGTGTTATCACCTGGATGATAATGCAGCACTCGGACTGAATACTGCTTATCTTGGATAGCATCAATGAGCATCATTACTGGTTAATTCTGCTCATCTGTGAGAGCTACTCAGAAGTAATATGCCATAAATTTATCCTTCCCCTTCAGAGGGATTAACCTTCTTGAAATAAAATCAACTGTGACCCACGGCAAAAGATACTTTCTATAGTAAAATAACCCAAAGCCATGGCTCTCTTACTCAGTTGTAATCATTCAGGAAGAGGCCAGTGCCCTCTGCTCATCTATCGATGAAGAATAAAGATGTTAAAATTGCTTATATCAACAATGAGTGCTTTCAATTTACTGTCTCTGATATGTGTGGTTGAAGAGGCTAAACACTGCCTCACTGACGCTGTCTGTACTCAAGCTTTTTCCCAAGTATGAGGTTCTGAGCTTCTAAATAGTCCAGCAAGAAAGGCTACTGAAGAGAAGAAGTAACAAAATCATCACCATTCTTATTTAGATTCCTGTGCCTATCAGTTTAAATTGAAGAGAATAATCTGACAGCCAAATATTTTGTGACTTTCCCTGTCATTTTCTTCCCCCCTCTCTGCCCTCCTCCCTTCCTTCTTTCTTTCTTTCCTTCCTTCCTTTTTTTCTTTCATTCCTAATCTCCACTCTCCGTTTTCTTCCATCCCAGTTCTCTTCTTTTCTACTTTTCCCTTCATATTTCTTTTCTATGACATTATTGTTAAGAACACAGACTCTGGCAAGATGGTCTAGTATAGAATCTAATCTAACCTATCCTACTTAAATAGATGTATTTCCTTGGGTAAATTACATAGCTTCACTGTCCTTAGTTTTCTATTCCTTAAATTGGTATCAAGAGGATTTAAGTAAATATGTAAGGTGATTAGAGTTTTTTATAAGTTCTACAGAAGTGTTTGGTATTCTTGCTAACTTCCATTACTCATTGATACATAAGAAATTGTTACTTTTTTGTTCTTTTGTAGTAAAATTACCACAATAAAATCCAACCTTTATATAATATATGGAGTAACCTGTATCAGAATTATCATTAATTTTTGAGAACTACAATTTGCAAGTAAAAGACATATTACTAATGACTTATTTAATGATGTGGTAGTTCTAGACCTGAATGATTTTATTTCTATGAGTAACTTTAAACATTCTTTATTTTATAGAATTTAGAAAATTACTTTTTAAAGTACTATAAAAAGCTATCAGGAGCTGTGAAGAATTAAGGCCTTTTCCTTCTACCCAATTCAATTTGTGGATTCTCAAACTTTGATTTTGCTTCTGAGTGGTTAGTCTTCTTTATTCACATAGTACAACATTTAGGAAGACTATAGAAGATACATACTGAACAGAAAGGGCAGATATGCAATCAGGTTATGTTCTAAATTGAAGTTATTAGTGATTGCATGTAATTAACTCTATCATTTTTTGATTTAGCACCTCATATAACATATTCAGGTTTTTTCTCTACCCACAATTGCTTTTCTCTTAAGCAGTTTTGTTTTTCTTATATGTTTTGTCTATCCTTAAATACTATAGTATCACAGATGTGTTGCAAAAACATGAATGATTTTAATAAAAATCATTGAACTTATTAAAGAACAAAAGCATAAAAAAGACAATTTTCTTAAGACACTATCTCAGTATTTACCCTTACAAATGTCATAGGCTACCTCTGAAATAGGAACTGTTAGAGAAAAACTTTGGTCATCTTCATCCAAGATTTTGGTATTGTTATTGCTCTTGTTAAAAACATACTGTCACATGATTTTAGATGTCACTTACTGAGTGAAATAAAAAAGCAACTGTTTTAACTGAATCTGAAATGTATGGCTTTTTGTAAGCAGCAACTACATATTAATCATATATCTATACTTTATAACAGTGATAGTCACTTTATCTACTCTATATGCAAACTAAAGAATAAAATGAAAATTTTAGTGTCTACTTAATAATAATATGTATTTTAGAATGGGTCAAATAAAGTTCTGGGGATTGGATATGGAAGCAATTAATGACTTAATGCTTTCATGTTCTTGTGTCCTATTTTGATTTTCTCTTCCTTTTGTATTTCCTCAGAGATGCACCAGGATCTTCAGCTGCAGTTTCAGCTGCAAACATAAAGAAACTTGGAAATAAAAATGTCAACCAAAATGAAGAAAAGCATGATCAAATAATGTGGTATTATTCAACATTCAGTGCACAATCTGAAGACTGCATGGGTCCTACTTTGTGTTTATTTTAGACACACTGAATATATTTAACCAGAGCAAAAATAGTGACAATAACTATTGAAACATTAACTAAAGGTGCTTTTCTTCTTGTTCTTCTTTTTAATGATTTGTACTTTAACTAAAAATGGTGACATTTCAATCATGGTGAATAAAAGATTTTTGATAACTGCTTCCTATTCAGCATATTAACAATATCATTTTTGGGGGTTTTTATTTTTTGGCTTTTTAAATTTGCTTTGCTAAATTGAAACAGTTGTTATTACATTTAAATTTAGAATATTGATATTTTCCCAGCAGAAAAAGATGACTATTACCATCTGAAAATGACATCACTGTTTCCACATAAAACTTAAGAGTATGATATTTTTGATATGCACTAAGGATATCCTTTCTTTGACACACAATGGAAATTTGAACTTGCAAATGATTTTTTGTTGAAAAGAAAGTCAAAATAAAATAGTAACAGTAGTAACCACCAATAAAGTGAGTTTTTGTTATTGTTGTTGTTATGACAAAAGCCCACTGTGAAGTTAATAGAGCTTACATTTTTATTACACTTTGACATCTATGTAGTTCAGACTTTGATCTTTAAAAACACACTTGGGCAGAGAGTTGTGTAATATTAAGATAAGCTTTAGGTGTTTGTCAACATATGTTTTTAAACTTTACTATTCATCACTTAAAGCTAGAACTCATTATTGCAAGCACATTTTAATACATATTTTTAAATGGTACTGAGTGAAAACTGATGAAATATTTTTAGCATGTGTGATTTCAACAAAATATTACCTTTTAATTTAATCATTACAATAGATTTTTGAATATAAATTTGAAAATATATTTTCAAATCTCCAATATGACTGGCATATTGTAGGCTCATGAACATTTATTTCCTGAATAATAAATTTAATTTTGTGATCCCTGGAGGTATGTTAAATAATCACTGGTCTTAATTTGTATCTTTATTGATTACAAAAATGATAAGAAGTCTAAAGAAAAAATCTAAAAGCTTTCTCCATGACAATTTAGCATATGTATTATTATATACATATATGAAAAAAATTAGCCTTTAGATAAATCTTTATTGAATTATAACCTGAAAACAACTTCAAAATTATTGTTTTTTAGGAGTAAAGAGTTTAACGATTTTTTGTAGCACAGGTAGGAGAAATTCAGTCAGAGTAGTAGCTGATGCATTTGTCCAAACAGTGTTTTAGAGGCCTTTTTAAGCCTCTTTTGTTGAAAACACTCTCTTTTCTTCTGATAATTTTGCCAACCCTTTCCAGCCCAAGATTCTGTTAAGTAAATTCATTCAAGTAGTTTATTTTTCATTAATTTATAAATTAATTTGCATTAAATTTAAAATATAAATAATAATATCACCTCTATAAGGGCATTGAATTCCACTGGATAATATTACTTTCCTTTTTTAAAAATTCAATTTTTGGAAAATATTTGCATTTGTAACCATTCAATCACTGAGTATTTTTGAGCACTATGTATGTGTGCATTATCAAATCATTTATTCTTTTCCTTCATTTGCAGATCATTAATTCAGTATCTGTTATATAATGAGATCTGATAAAAAAAATTATTGATTAAAAGGTAATGAAGAAATAGTCATTGTCCTAACAATGTTCATAGAAACAATATGAAACCATCCTTACAAATTAATAAAAAGGGGTGCAAGGCAAGAACTGTGATAAGGGCCTAGCTAAAAATAAGGCACAGGCCTGGCTAAAAATAATGATAATAATTAGCCACTGTCCTCCTGTTTACTTTGCTATAATTGCCACTCTGGAGCCACATAGCTGGTGGTCATAAAGATTCTTAGCTTTCTTCATAGGGGGTATCATCTTTTTGAAACCTATGGGTATTTTCTGAGATATCTTCCAGGTCCTGCATTCCAGTGGAATGGCTGAACCACCCATACCAGTGGCCCATACCGAGGGATGACTCAACTAGTCTTGTGATCCCCACCCAACAACCTGCTCAGCAAAGACAATTTCTACAACCCGTTGGTTCTGCCCCAACACAGCCAATTAGCAGATTCAATTGCCTAGCCAAACTGTCTTTAAACACCTGTCTCCCAAATTCTTGGCGAGGCAGATTTGAGAAGTTTCTCCCATCTCCCCACTTAGTACTATGAGGAATAAACTCTTTTTTTTTTAGTGTAAATGCTGCTAACTCAGTGTATCAGTTTCCTCTTGGGCAGCCGGCAAATCCACCCGGTTGGGCGGCAACAAATATATAAAGATATGACATAAACATGATATAAACAACAATTTAAATGTCAACATTATAAAAATATATAATTTCAGAGACATGAGATCAGACGAAAGATACTGTAAGGGTGAGGGGAAACTTGTACTTTCCCCTGAAAGTCTGCTGAAACATAAATTGATATTTAAGGCAGATTAATAACAGAAAGGTTTATTTACCATGTGATAGGTCTGGAGCCGAGAGGGAGACACATGAAGCCTCAGATGTAGCAAAATGCTGTTTATTTGAGCATCTGAGTGCAGATGGGTGGAGGCCACAAACAGCATCCACATCAGGAAGGGGAGAGTGGTGGGTTTTATAGGAGGTTTGGATGGAAGTTTAGAGAGGGTGAATTTTTTTTTTTTTTCCTGAACATTAACCAGTTCCTGTTGGCACCATAACCGTCTGTGGTCAGAGTTACTTTTACAACCTCCAGACTCTCCAGACTCCTGTGGCTATTATTTATGATCACTATCTAAGTTTTTCATTAACTGCATTCTGTACTATACATACTTTCTGGGTTCCCACCCTGAGCAAACCTAACACCATGCACATGGGAAAAAATTACAGAATGATTACCTAATATCTCAATGAAGTTCAGATATTTTTATACATACCTTTTAGAAAGGAGGGGGGAAATGAGGAGTATAGGTAATTCTGTTTAGGGGCTAGACAGTTGGTAGGGAGGATGAATGGATGAGGGAAACAGATTGACTTGTAAATTAACCTGAGAGACAGATGTTATGTTTTAAATGACTTGGGGTAGATTTGGTTGTATTCTGCAATATACTGTGATAACAGGGAGAGGAAGGGAAGTCAATTCTCCTTTGATCTTTTGATGGGATTAATCTGGTTTATGCAGATAGAGGGAAAGCCCCTTCTAGTGCTTTGTAGATCATGGGGGGGGGGGCGGCGGGGGGCGGGGGGGGCCTGAATTCAAAGTACTGGTTATACCAAGGAATCATATTCTGGGGTCTAATTTCCTGAGCTCCTTCAATATGATTCACATCATCTTCATGCTGCATGAAAAGCAATCCTGAAAAAGGAGAGGATCCCCTTAAAACAATTGAGATTTATTTTTCCCATAGACCAGAGGAATGAGAGCTCAGAAACAAATTAATTTAAATTAATTTGAAGGGCAAGAATTAATATCTGTTGCTTCTGTAAAGGTTTGGACTAAAATTTTAATATATATCCAGTTCTCAGTAAGTATTAGAGAGACCAACATTTTCAGAGTGTATTTTTACTTCTTCATATTTTGATTTTCTGAATTACAATTCATATGTTTCACTGTATACTTTAAATATTATTCTATTTATTTAGCTGTCTTTATTATTTTCTTCAGAAATCATTGAAATATTTTCCTGAAGTCTTTCAGGATTGACATTTGTAAATGATTTATTTTAAAAAATAAATTGGAGCAACACACAGCTTTTCATATAGTAACATCACCTTCTCTTGTTTTCTCCTAGCCCTTGCTCAGTGCAAGATGGTGGGGTAGAGTTTAAGTTGGTGCACAGAGTATTGCTGATAACTCACAGTCCATCTCATCTGTGCTGTAGTGCAAAATATACATCTACCCCCTTAAATTCCAGACCCAGAGTAAAAGCTACATGTAAACCTTTTTTTTAAAAAAACCTGTTTTGAAACTTAGTATTGACTTTGATAGAACTGGTAACATCTGTAATCTCCTAATGTAAATCATCTTAATTACTTACAACACACCTTTCTGATGCTTTGCAATGAGAAGGAAAACAAAGACCACAATCTAGGGAAGCAGGCATTGGAGGCACCAAAGAAATACAGTCATTCTTTATCCCTGAATAGATTACAACAGAAATCCCCAGCTTTTACTGAGATAAGCCATGTACTTCTCAAGTCCTCAAATGTATAGAAATCAAATGATAGTATAACAGATAGGAAAACATGACTTATACTATAGTGTTTAAAATTCTGCAATGTGAACAGATGATTTAAATTGAAAATCATGTCACAAGATTTGTACTCTATGGAATATGTTTTAGAAAAAGTTCCTCTGGAAATACAATAATGAGTTTACTGTAAGCTCTAAGCTCATGACCCCAGTTTGTCAGGTTTTAGTCTGAACTGTTGGTTCTTGGCACATTCATGGCCAAAGAATGACCAGATGCACCAAAGTTAGGCAAGCAGGAAAATGAGGTTTATTGAGGAGAGAAATATAGGATTATATGGAAGAGCAAGATATAGGTTTATAGAGCATGATACATATACAGATGATGACCTGACTCACTGTTGCAGCAGGGCTAGCAAAAGGCAGGGCAAAGAGAGAGATTGGCTATGGTCTGGATCTCATTTTATAGTGCCTGGATAGGGACCTTCCTCGTGGTTCAGAGCTCAGCATGGAACCACTTTGATTGGACATTTGGGAGTCACATGACCTGAGCCTTAACTACGCATGTGGGTTCTAGGTCACTTTCTGGACTTTATGGTACCTGTGCTGCTTGGCCTGTGGGCTAGAGAGTCCTCTGCATTATTTTGCAGCTGGCATGCCATGTTCACACTGGCGGATACATAGGGAATATTCCCTCCTTCCCCAGGTATGGAGAATTAGGGCAGGGCAGGACCAAGATGGAGGCAACAGCACCCACTTTTGTCCCTAGCAGACCTGGAATCATTCCCTATCACCTAACAGTTTTACCTTCCTCGATTAAAATGAAGGAAGTTGTGTAGACAAAAAAGAAATTAAGAAAAGGTACAAGAAGTAAGTTATACATTAGTTTACAAAGAAACACCTGATTTTGCTGAATAAATAAATATGTAATTATATGTATATATTCATTTACATATTTAAATATGTATAGATATTTACTGAAATAGTAAGAAATCTGCTGGTTCTAAGTATGGCAAAGTTTTCTAAGAGGCAAAGATTTTATTTTTTAAACCCTAAATCAACTTCAATATATTATTCTTTGGTGAATAAAATTCAAATTGATCTGTTTCCTCGTATTCAAGTATATATCTGGCAAACATGTTTAGAGTCCTTGCAATGTGTTGGAATCTTTGCTAGAGGCTAATGATATAACAATGAATAAGACTTAATCTTTGCCCTGAAAATACTCACAGGAAAAATCAAATGGCAATCAAATTAAAATTGCAGAGATACATGTCAAATGATTATCTTTTCTCTATAAAGAAATCTATCCTGTTTTCTATCCTCAGGTATAGAATAATTATTTGACTATTTGCTAGATAGATTGTGTTTAGTGATCTCATCGATAATGAGCACATTATCTACCTCTAAGGGGCTATTTTATTAAAAGAAATACAGAGATCCTGAAGCAAACAAACATTCAGAATTAATGAAGCATAGGACATTTCTACATTGAGAAATTCACAAATGTATCTATATGCTGCTGAATATATAAACAATTAAACAGCCTGGTGATATTTTTCCATAGTACGAAAGAGATAATCCAGACATGCCATCTATCATAGACAAATCTATGAGAATTTTTTGCTAATTTGAAGAAAATCACGCTATATTAGCATACTGTCCCATAAAAATTTTTATAAGACCTCTGTTGATTGATGTATTATGCACATGCTATAAAATTCATTTTTTAAAGTATATAATTGAGGGTTTTTCAACTACCACCATTATATAATTTTAAAACACTTTGCCACCCCCAAAAGGAACCCTGTGTTAATTACCAATCTCTACCCATTTTCTCCTTCCCCAGCCTGTGGTAATCTACTTTCCATCACTACGTGTTGTGTTTGCTATTCTGGACATTTAATATAAATCATACATATTGTGTGATTTTGAAACTGGCTTTTGCTAGCATTTCATTTTCAAGTTTTATCCATATATTATCATATGACAGTACTTTATTCACTTGTATCATTAAATAATATGCTATCATGTGTACATACCACATTTTATATTTATCCCTTCATAATGCTGATGACCATTTGGAAACTGTGCACTTTTGGGCACAGGCGTTTTCATAAGATTTTTTTTTTACATATCCAGAATGTCTGTAGTTGTTTTTTTTTCATTTGTAGGGTACACGTGCTATTGTATATAGGTATTGTATATAGGTATACAATGTGAATTAATCAAATCAGGGTAATTGGGCTATCCATCACCTCAGGTATCCATCATTTTTTTGTGTGTTAGGAACTTTCCAATTCCACTTTTTAGCTATTTTAAAGTATACCCTAACTTATTGTTGATTATAGTCACTTTGTTGTGCCATCAAATATTATTCAATCAATCTATCTAACTATACTTTTGTGCCCATTAACCATCCTCACTTTTTCACCCTCCCTGCTACCCTTCTCAGCTTCAGGTAACCATCATTATACTTTGTATTCATGAAATAAATTATTTTTAATATTTAACTCCCACATCTAAGTGTGAACATATGAGATTTGCCTTATTATCCTTGGCTTATTTTACTTAACATAATCTTCTCCATTTCCATCCATGTTGTTGCATACAGCATGATTTCATTCTTTTTTTGGCTATATAATATTTCATTGTGTGTATGTATCACAATTTCTTTTTCCATTTACCCATTGACAGACACTTAAATTGACTCCAAATCTTGGCTATTGTGAATAGAGCTGGTTGCACTAATTTACATTCCCACCAACAAAGTACAGGTCTTCCTCTTTCTCCATGTCCTCACTAACATTCATCATTGCCTGTCTTTTTGACAAAAGTCATTTTAACTGAGGGGATATCTCATAGTAGTTTTGGTTTGCATTTCTCTCATGACTAATGATGTTGAGCATATTTTCATGTGCCTTTTGTCCATTTGTATGTATTCTTTTGAGAAATGCCTATTTATATCCATTGCTCATTTTAACTGGATTTTTTTTTAATTGAGTTGTTGGACCTCCTTGTATATTCTAGTTTTTAATCCCTTGTCAGAGAGGTAGTTTGCAAATATTTTCTCTTATTCTATGGATTGTCCCTTCACTTTGTTGATTGTTTCCTTTTCTGTGCATAGCTTTTTAGTATGATGTGATCCCATTTGTCCTATTTTGCAATAGTTTCCTGTGCTTTGGGAGTATTACTCAAGAAGTCTTTGCTCAGAACAATGTCCTAAAGTCTTTCCTCAATGTTTTCTCTTAGTATTTTCATAGTTTCAGGTCTTCAATCCATTTTGATTTAATTTTTGTATGTGGTGAGAGATAAGGGTTTAGTTTCATTCTTCCCCATATGGATATTCAGTTTTCCCAGAATCATTTATTAAGAGATTGTCTTTTCCCCACAGTATGTTCTTGGCATCATTGCTGAAAATAAATTCACTGTAAATGTCTGGAATTATTTCTGGGTTTTTTAGTCTGTTCCATTGGTCTATGTATCTGCTTTCACGCTGTTTTGGTAACTACAACTCTGTAGTATAATTTGAAGTCATGTAATGTGATTCCTCTGGTTTTGTTCTTTTTTCTCAGGATGGCTTTGGCTATTCTGGGTCTTTGTGGTTCCAAATAACTTATTGGATTACTTTTGCTATTTCTATGAAGAATGTCATCAGTATATTGATGGGGATAGCATTGAATCTGTAGATTGCTTTGGAAAGTATAGACATTTTGATCATATGATTTTTCTAATCCATAATCATAGAATATCTTTCCATTTTTTTGTGTTCTCTTCAATTTCTTTCACCACTGTTTTATAGCTTTCATTATAGAGATCTTTCATTCTCTGGTTAAGTTTGTTCCTAGGCATTTTATTTTATTTGTACCTATTCTAAATGTGATGACATTCCTGGTTTCTTTTTCAGATTGTTTGTTCTTGGTAGATAGAAATGTTACTGGTATTTGTATGTTGATTTTACTGATTTTCTGCAACTTTACTGAATTGATTTATCCGTTCTAATGGTTTTTGTGGAGTCTTTACGTTTCTCTAGATATAACATCATATCATCTACAAACAAGTATAATTTGACTCCTTCCTTTCCAATTTGGATGCCCTTTATTTTTTTCTCTTGTCTGATTGCTCTAGTTAGAAATTCCAGACTATGTTGAATAACAATGGTGAAAGTGGGCACCCTTGTCTTGTTCCAGATCTTAGTGGATAGGCATTGAGTTTTTCCCCATTTGGTATGATACTAGCTGTGGATCTGTCATATACGGTTTTTATAGTGTTAAGTTCCTCCTATACCTGGTTTTTGAGAGTTTTTATCATCAAAGGATGTTGAATTTTATCAAATGCTTTTTCAGCATCAATTGAAATAATATGTTTTTTGTCCTTTGTTTTATTGATATAATGTATCACATTGCTTGATTTCCATATGTTGTACCATTCTTGTATCCCTGGGATGAATCCCACTTAATCATGATGAATAATCTTCGTAATGATTTTGTTGAATTCAGTTTGCTAGTATTTTGTTAAGGATTTTGCATCTATGTTCATCAGAGATATTTGCCTATAGTATTGAGTGCACATAAATTTAGAATTGTTATATCCTTTTGTTGAATTGACTCCTTTATCATTATACAATGACCATCTTTGTCTCCTTTTACACTTTTGTCTTGAAATCTATTTTATCTGATTGAAGTATAGGTGCTCTTTTTTGGTTTCCATTTGCATGTAATGTCTTTTCCATACCTTTACTTTCAGTCTATATGTGTCTTTATAAGTGTAGTGAATTTCTTGCAGATAACATATCTCTCATTACCTCCTTTTAATGGGCAATAACTCTTAGATTTGGCCTTTTGAGTCTATTTTCAAGATCTTGTAGGCATGTTGTATTCTTTTTTCTCTTCTCTGTATTGTGAAAAAGCCAATCTTCAAGCTCACTAATTCTTTCTTCTGCCTGGTCAATCCTGTTATTGAGAGACTCTGATGCATTTCTCAATTTGTCAATTGAAGTCTTCAGCTCCAGAATTTCTGGATTTTTAAATTATTATTACTTCAATATCTTTGATAAATTTCTTTGATAGGCTTCTGAATTTCTTCTCTGCATTGTTTTGAAGTTCATTGAGCTTCTTCAGGACAGCTATTTTGAATTCTTGTCTGAAAGTTCACATATCTCCATCACTCTGGGTTTGGTCACTGGTACCTTATTCAGTTGGCAAGGTCCCATTTCCCTTAATATTCCTGATGTTTGTGGATGTTTGTTGATGTCTGAGCATTGAAGAGTTAGGTCTTTATTTTAATCTTCATAATCTGGGCTTGTTTTAACCTGCTCTTCTTGAGATGACTTTCCAGATATTCAAAGAGAATTGAGTGCTATGATCTCAGCCTTTGGTCACTATAGGCATATCAGCACTGGGGGTACACTAAGCCAGTAGTACTATGACTATTGCATACTCATGGTAGTATCACCTTGGTGGATTTGGGTAAAATATAGAATTCTCTGGATTTTCAGGAAAAGTCTCTCACTCTCTTCCCTCACTCTCTGTGCTGGGCTGCTAGAGTTGGGGGAGGAGTGACGTGGACACTCTCTTATGGCCAGCAGGGCCAGTTCACACATAAAGCCAGAATATTCTCACCCAAAGCCCATGGCAAGTGCTACCTGGCTACCTCTGATGTTTATTCAAAGCCCAGGGGCTCTTTAGTCAGCAGGTGGTGAATCTTTCCAGGACTGAGTCCTTCTCTTCGATCAACATGTTTTCTTCTGGTCCAGGGTGTGTCCAGAAATGCTGTCCAGGAACTAAGGCCTAGACTCAAGGTCTTCAGGAGTCTGCTTGGTACTTTATTTTACTGTGGCTGAGCCAGTTTCTAATTTTGGTTCCTCTGAAGTTGCTTGCTTGAGTGGATAGTTGTTGAGTTTGTTGTTCATGCAGAGAGATGATTGCTGGAAGTTTATATTAGGCTATCTTGCTTAGTCTCCCTCAAAAAGAGTATATTTTATAAGTTTTTTAATATATTTTTGCCTAGGTATTTTTTCCTTATGCTTCACATTTGAAACATTAAATTTAACACCAGACACATATATACATACACAAACACACACACACACAACACTGAATTCCTGTAACATAGACTCTAGGGAGAGGTGCTAGTGTGATGTGTTGCTTGTCTGGTGGAAGTAGGTTCTAGTGTTCCAATACCTATGATTTAATATTTGTGTGAAAATTTCAAGTCTTATTTCCTTTTTAATTGTCCCAACATTGTGTATTTCAGACAAGCTTGTTTTTTTGAAATACAAGCACATATGTAGAGGCTAGAAAATTATTAAGTACATCAAAGTCTAACTCACATTGGAGAAGAAAATTTCACTTGAAATATAATGGTGACTTTCTTTTTTTAAATATGATGTAAGTGTCATGATTTTTAAAGTGTACTTTCACAGCTTTTTGGTACAATTTGAAGACTTTGGTAATAGTAAAGAAGAACCATTACCTTTTAGTTGCTATTCCCTTTTTTAGCCCAGGTTCATTCAAGAATGACAATGCTATTAAGGCATAAGGAAGGACCTAAAATTTTGTCTCCAATTTTTCCAGTTACATTTTAATAAAACATACTATGGTAATCACACAAAAGATTTTTTAAAAGTGACTATAGAGTTATTTAAAAGACATAATCTTAATTATTATGATCACATAATAGATGTATATATTTATAGGGTTCATATGATGTTTGAGACAGGCAAACAATGCATATTAATCCAATAAGGATAATGAGGTATCCATTGCCTCAAGTATTTATCATGTCTTTGTGTCTGTTTCAGGGACTTTCCAATTTAACTCTTTTAGTTGTTTTAAAGTATACCATAACCTATTGATAACATAGCATAAATTTCATTTTATTCAATCACTAACCAATAATCCAACCTGCACTATTATGTCTCTAACAATATATTTGTCTATTGATTTATTTTTTTTCCTTTCACTCAGTAAATATACACTTACCTGGTCTAGGCAATAAAGATATAGCAGTAAAAACACAAGGAACACAAATGGTTCTTGCCTTGACTAATTATACATTTATGTGGGGAAAATTAATTAAGAAGATAAACAATATATGTAACCTAAACATCTGTACCCCCATAATACACTAAAATAAAAAAAAGGAAAAAAAAAAGAATATGAAGCCACATGTAAAACTAAGTGGGGCCTTTAAATGCCTAGAAGGACTCTATGGCCCTTACTCTGGAGTGCTACTGGGGCCCAATGACCAGAAGATTGAGAAGCTCCTTTTTCTATTTTTATTTCTTTTTTTAAATTTGTTTATTTCAGAATATTATGGAAGTACAAGCATTTTGGTAACATATAATGCCGATTTCTATTCTATTCCTCTAAATTAATAGGATGATGGGGGGGATGAAACTGATCTAGAATTAGATAGTAGCGATGTTTGCACAATGTTGTGATATACTAAAAACCACTGAACTGTACATTTTAAAAGTGTGAATTTTATGTTATATAAAATATATCTCAATATATCTATTATAATAAAATAAAATAATAGAATCAAACAAAGAAAATAAACAAATTGCTAGTTTTAATAAATACTTCTAAGAAATCGAGAATGACAGAATGACCAGGAAAGGGTAGTGGAGGAGGAGATATTTCAGTTGATACCTAAAGGATGAGAAAGAACCAGCAGTAGGAAGAGTCAGGTGAAAAGAATACCTGACAGAAGGTAATTCCAATGACCTTACATGGGGATGAGGTTGGTATGTTGATGGTACATAAAACATTCAATGTGGTTCAAGTGTAATGGAAAAGGATAAAGTGGCACAGGGTGAAGGTGATGTAGGAGGGGGACATGCGGGGTCTTATAGGGAGTGTGGGTTCCTTTATGTGTACATGAAAGCATTGAAGTATTTTAAACAGAGGGCAAAACGGTCCAAACGCTTTGTAAAAGGTCATTCTCACTGTAATGTAATGCATAATTTAGATGGTGGGATGTGTTAAGTGGCTTTTAGAGTCTTCCAAGCAGAAGATAATGATGGTGAGAGCTATGGATGCAGCAGTGAAGATGGAAAGCAATAAATGTTCAGCCTGTATTCGAATACGCCTAGTAAAAGTGCCTCCAGGGTTTTTTAAAATCATGTAAGAGAAGATGGATGGTTAAAAAGCATTCCTGGAAAATGAGTCAGTTTTTTACTTCATAATAAGCACTCTCAAAATTTCAGTAACAAACAACAACAACCTTCATTTTTTTTTTTTTCTTATGGTTATGCAGAACAACTGTGACTCTGCTAGATTTTGACAAGCTTGGCTCTAGACTTTGGACTGGGCTCAGATTCACTCAGCATGTTTTTCCAGTCTCTTTGGAACACTACTCAAGAAATCCTTCTCATGACAGTTGAGAGAAGTCGCAGAGGGCCAGCCAAACTATGTAAATATGTTTGAGATTCTCCTCAGATCTATCACCTTGTCCCTTTAAGTCACATATTTTCCAAGGCAAGTCAAATAGATCAGCCCAACTGCAATGTGTCAGAGAAATGTATCATGTACTTTTAAGTGAAAAGGATAAATGGGCACATGGCTAGGGATATAAAGACATAACTCTAATATAAAGAGAAAGTAAAGAACTGGGATCAGTGCTCTAACCTACCACATCTAGTAGCTGTAAATTTTACGTGTCAGTTTGTATATTTCTCTCCACAGCCACACAGAAAAGACCTAGTTTTTTTTTTTAACATCATAGATGTTTGAATATTTAAAAGCAACTATCTAGACACATATTCCAATATATTTTGAAAGAAAAATTATCTTGTTCATTTAACCATGAATCTGGTATTAGAGTATGTTAAAATACTTGACATTCTGCCACTAATTGTTTTCAAGCCTTATCTCTCACAATGTTCAAGCATTTGTCCAATTCTTCAATCACACAAGATTCATGATTCTTTAAATATATCATGAACTTTCAACCTACCATGCAGTTATTCTTGCTATTTACTTTAGCTAAAATATTACACCTCCACCATGTCATCCTGATACAATCCTTTTTCTTTTTTCAATACCACATTCAAATATCAAATTTACTGTAAAGCTTCTTCGATCCTGCAGGCAGGATTGATAGCTTCTTCATCAGTGTCCCATTGTATTTCTTTTAATGCCATTTGTAGAGTAGTCATTGGAGGAGGAATATCTTTTCCTTTCTCATAGCTTCTTGATTGCCCAAATGGTATAAATTTCTTTTCATTTGTGTTGTTAGGAAGGGTACATCGACCAATACTGTATATCATTTAGCATTCATTGAGGGAAACAGAAAATTTAGATAAAAAATGGTTGAATAGAGTTAGAAATTTAAAAATTGTTGGAAGTGCTGAAGAAGTCTCATTGATTAGGTCTCCAGGAATGATTCCCAGAGCACCACAGAACTAACCTTCCAGGGGTTCTATTCCCTCTGCCCTGTAAAGAAGTGGGTTGGGAGGGGGGTTGGAAAGCTGCTACTAGTAGGAATCACTAGTTTAAGAACACACTATTCTAGCCATGGTTCAGCGGTCAGGAAGCTGGAGGCAAGAGATCATTAGCTGTTCCCTTAATACCCACACAATGGAGCTTGGATTTAGGAATGTCCCTATCTCTACTACTTGGCTTGCTGGCAGAAAACAGCAAAAAGCTTTAGGAATATTGTTTGTATCCAAGTTTCAGCTTTCAAACCTTGTAACAGTGCATTTAGTTGTCAAAACCAATTACATTCATATACATAATCAAAAGAGTCATAAAAATGAGTTTTAGCTGTGAAAAATTGACACTGAGCACCAAATAAACTATGTATTATATCTGACACTTCAGTCCATCTCTTTGTCTCCCCTCACTGTGAGTGGAACAGAGTTATCTGATGGCTGGACTAGCTCAAATCTGACAAACATTGTTCCACATTTATCTGCCTATGTAGATGTAAGGTACTAAAAACGATGAGAACACAAAACAATACTCTCTTGGTTTCTTTACTTGATAGAGTGTGAGGCATCAGCTAGACAGTTAAACATCTTCTTTATAAACATGTCTCCTCTCTTGAGCTAATCCCAAATTCTGAATTCAGAGTAGAATGTTCCAGAAGTCCATTCCATTTTGTTTCATATGTAAGCAGTACTTTCACTCCTGGCTTTATGGATGAAGGAGAGCCAAAAACAAAGCAACACACAAGCAAACAAAACATTTTCAAAGGGGAATTGAGTAGGATTAAATTACCTTTCCCTAATTTTAGGATTTACATGGTTGGCGGTCAGGACCCAGTGCAAGATCATGAGCTCTTCAAAGTAGAAACTATTCTCAGTGAATAGCACCTGGAAGGCTTTAAATTATTTGATTATATTTAAATAAATATGATGCTTATTTAATATCTTTTAATTTCACATAGAAAAGAGGTAGCATAATAATGTCAACATCATATTGTTAATAATCAGGTACAGATAGGTTCAAACTTAGCTTTAACTCTTAGCAAATCTGTGACCATGTTCAGGTACCAAAACTTCCTATATCTGTGATTTTTAATACATAAATGAAATATAATATTACCTATCCTATAAGGCATTTGTAAAATGTAGATATTTATGAGAAAAATGTGGTAATGAGTAGAGAATCAATAAAAGTAAGACTTCTTTCTTCCCTTTCTTGTTGTTGTTTCTCTTAAAATTCATGTACTCAGGACATATTTAGTGCAATATGTATCTTCTAATAGTGTGATGCTCAGAGTTGAACACAATGCTCCAGATGTGGTTTGTCTAACATATCTGTAAAGGACGTCCCATCACAATTATTCTAATTAGATGTATGTAGACCATCATTCGATTATTTGATCTTCAATTTATGCTATTGATTTATATTGCACATAATCCCTAAGGTTTTTTTTTTTTATAACAGCTGTTTTAGAAACATGTATATACTGTTTGGGAAGTAAAGACTATACATTGATCTCTATTACATTTCATTTATTCAGTTTGGCCTATTGCCTCTGCCTGTCAAGATTTTCTTTTATGCTGATTCTCTACTTCTCTGTATACTTGTTATATTTTAAAACTCCATGTCATTCATAAATCCTTTTGTATGTCATGATTACCCATCAAGGATATTATTGGTTAAGTCAAGCCTGAGGCAGGGACTTACATTGTCCACTAGGGATCACTTTCCAGATTGACAATCTTATTTGTCAACCTGATTACTCAGTTTATTCAATTATCAATTCCCTTAATTATGCTCATTCACCTCAAATCCCTTAACTGATTTCATAAGGATGTCATGGTATATTTTGTTAGATAATTTGAAGAAATACAGATGCACTTGACATTATAAAATACAACAGTCATCCCATTTGGAGGAAGGGAGAAAACCTATAACATCTCAATTAACAGAATATTTATTTGATTTTGTTATTCACATTTCTTGTTTTCTTTTATCTAATAAAGCATAGAACTTTATGAGTTATAATGGTTAAGTGATCAGACTTATCACTTTGCCACATATTGTTCTTCTTTATAGAGTTGAATTATTTATTATAATTGTTATTTTCTGAGGATAATCTAATTCTTGGACTTACTGGTATAACTCAGGATATTACTAATTTCACAGAGCAGTTTTTGTTGTTAGTTATAATTATTTGAAGATTGTTCAGCTACATTGAACTTTAAAGGCCTAGAACTATAGGCTTAGATATTTAAATTTAAGTAAAATAAAATATTTATTGATAGTAGCTTTCTATCAATACTTAATCCTGTATAACGGTATGAAGAAAATATGTACCAGTTTGAAACAAAATATAAATTTCCTATTGATTGCTAATATTAATCTAATTTTGTAGTATGAAGTCAGGTTGAGTTCACTGATCAAATGCAGACATCATCAATGTATATTTGATGAACTTAGGGAAAAAGCTGACCATGAGGCATCTATTTCAGCAAGTTAATTATAAGCTTTTAAAGGTTTATATGCTGGAAAAACTAAAGAGAAAGAGAGGGGAAGTTGTTTGCATTTGTAACATCTCAAGCCCAGCCCTTAGACTCACAACTGAACCTCATGGACAAAGAGTTATAGGCAGAACCTGAAGGGGCTTTTATCACATTGCACTCTTTTACTTGTTCTGTTTTGTTGCCATATGTTGCAATATGATGTTTTGTTTACTTTTGAGTAAGCCCCGCAGAGCTTTGACATATTGAGTATGCCAAACAACACAGGGGCAATCTGATATTTTAGAGGTACCAGCATTATGTACGTGGAGAGGCACGGCTTTTGTGTAGTCATCAGTGTTCATAAAGTCAACAAAAGATGCAGTGGAAAGGGTTGAGGACTTCGCAGACAGCAGACTGAAATGACAGATAGGAGCAAGAGATTAAGATCAAGTCATACGCTTCTATAATTTTAACAGTAAGTATTCTTTGTGTGCACATGAGACAACTTTGAGAATGTCGATATATAACTAGGTAAAATTTTGAAGGGATCTGAAAAAATATGTGAATATCTATAGTCTGAAACCAGTAAAATGTTGATGACTATTAATATGAGGTATTATTTATCCACAGGAAATCAAGGTCAGAGGAAAACAGGGTTCACTCATTTTTTACAAATTATTATTTATCTTAAAATAAAGTTGCTATATTTTGCTATAAATAAAGTTGCTATATTTGCTATAAAGTTTTTTTTAGGTTATATTGCTGCTAAAATACTTTAGTGAATTTTGAATAAATATGAGGTAGGCTGATAGTCATTGTTTAATTCCTTGCGGGTAGGGGTAATATTGTATTCACCTTTATTCCAGCCCTTACCATACTATGGGATATATCTTGTGTTCAATAAATATTTTTTATTGTAAATATTGGATTTATGACATAAGGCCTTCTGAATACTAAGCCATTGTGCTTTGGTTAAATTTCAATAAGTAATTCTATTCACAATAAGTAATTCTATTCACAATAAGCTAGCTCATCTTTTTTCTGAGTCTACTTTCCATAGAAAATTAGAGAACTTACCCCACAGGCAACAAAGGAGGAGAAATCCAAGCTTGTTCATATCTCAGATTCATCATATTTTAGAGATAATAAAGGTATATAGTCAAAACTCAGAAACAAAACAATGGAGACTGACTTGCCAGTAATACATAGATCAAGTTTACACTTCAAGATTTATACTTCATAAAATAGTTCTGTACCCTATGAAAATAAATGTGAGTCAACCATGTGGAATTAAGAATATGGACAAAATTATTAGAGACAATTAAAAAAAGCCTGCAGCTATTTATTATTAATGTTATGCTCTTAATGTTAATGGATATATCAGTAGTAAAAAATATATTGCCTCCTATTTGTAAATTTTCTGTTGTGTTGGATTGTATTCTATGATCCTTTTCCAAGATGGCTTCTCATGTGTTCATACCTGTATTTCTCCATTGTTGTCCACATCACCTTTCTTAACTTACCCAAAGAAAAGTATGCTTCTTCTAATTCCATGTTTTTTTCTTTTCCATCAATTTCTCATGAAATTAAATAGGGTGTGATTTTGCTGAACAGTATTTGCACAAATGGAAAAATTTGGTAATCCATTTAAATAACATTTCAGAAATTAAAAAATATTCCTTAATTTGAAAAAATAGAAGAACATTCTAGAACCTATTCTATCAAGCCAGAAAGGACTCAAAAGCCTTTAAAGTTTTGACAAGTCTGGTTTATTAAATATGCTATCACTGGGGCAACAAAGAGAAAAGGAATTAGGTGAGAAAAAAGTATTGGAAGTCAATAAAAAAATTCAGAATATGTCTAATGGTTCAAATCATAGGTCTGTAAATACTTTACATGTGTTAGGATGATGTATTTAAATAATCAAGCAGTCTTTTGGAGTGTTATTTCATTTTCTGATGAAGAATATACAACCTTAAATCAGCCCAAAATTTATCTTATAGAATTTTAATATTGTTATATGAAATATCTGAGAGACACAGTTTTTAAGAGCAAAAAAAATGTCTAATAAAATATTATAAATTATGCAATTTTTATAATCAGGACAGTGATCCAAATAGGAAAACATGATACTAGGTAATACAAGCAGATGCCATTATGGAAGATGTTTGCAATATTAAAAAAAATGTTAAAAGTTTAAGTTGTTACTACATTGTTCAAACTGGGAAGAAGGTAATTAATACTGGAAGCAAAAAAATACCAAAATGATTTTTTCCTGTCCTGTAAAAAATTATATGTTGAATTTTGTATACATTTTCAATTAAAAATTTTAATTTTTCTATAAAGTATGCATGCTTATATGAAATATTAATTAAATACTATACATGTTTAATTTCTTAAAAAGGATATAATTTATTCAAATTGATCCAATTATTTGTTTACTGTAAAAATTAAACAATTGCCACTTTTCAATACCTTAGAGCTATATCAAGGATATATTGAACAAAGTTAAAATATGAGAAGTTTACTGTTTTTATAACACTCAAGTCTGATGACAGAAATTAAAATTTAAGCTGATGACAGCTTAAAATTCAACTTCTAAAAATGTCCGAAGTGGTTATAGAAGGAAAATCATATAAATATTTGAAACAGGTATAAGTATTAAAACAAATGGTCTTCTTGTTTTAATCTCATCATGCTTTACCAATATTGTCTCACAAACATACTATGCTTCAGATATGAAACAGACAAATTTAAAAATGAATTGGAAGAAAGAAAAACAAAGACTTTGCTGCTTTGAAATCTGATAAATTAAATACTTTCCTACCTTGTCATAACTGTCAGCGATTCATGGCCTTCAGAGTTTACTCAACAAAAAACTAATGATGAATATTTTTAAGAAATAATTAAGAAACAAAGGGAAGAGGTATGCAAACTCAGAAATTTCCACCTAATTTAGAAGTATTTCTTACAAAACAAAACAGTCTTTTAGGACAACAGATGCCATCACAGAGTCTCACCATTTTCAATGGGCATGGTTTTCCACTCAGTGCTACTACTGATAGCCCTCCACGGAGATCCCCTGGCACCAGTAACATTCATGTAGACCCTAGCAAAGCTGGCTTTATGTATGCATGACCTGTGCAGTTGCACAAATGTTGAGGCTCAGAAAAGCCCTATGATTGGTTTAATGCTCTGCTCTGTGACTTAAAATCCACAAGGGGCCCATGTTTTCATTTTGCACTGGTCACCACAAATTATGTAGCTGTTCATGGCCATGAAAAGGAGGTTTGGATCACTGCTGCAGAGAGGTTCATTGAGCTATGTCTCTTCCTTAAGAGATCATGTGTAGTAGCTCTGCGGTATAACCAGCTGGGCACACAACAGAAAATTCTCCTATCTTCCATGCCACTGGTAGCACAATCTAACAGTACCTCATTTCAAGATTCACACCGCAGTGTTTCATCTCTCTCCTCCAGAGCTTCCCCACTGTCATGGATGTATACTTTGACCACGGGAGACCAGAGAAGAAATGGTAGATAAATTTTTCTCCCTCCCTCCTTACTAAGAGAATGATTTGAAACAGTGTTTTCATATGACCGCAGCAGAGTCTTCTCCTGTGACAGCCAACTAGCTGTGTTTTCTGATGAAACTAAGGGCTTGGTAACATACTACCTTATGTTGTTTTCTCTCCTTCTCTGCAATAAAGCAATAGTGCATATGTTTGGCCTCAGGCTATCTTTTATGGTACCTAAATAAAGCTTTTCAGAAACAGTGGAAATGTCCACATAATTTTTGTTTCTTAAATGAAATATTTAGGTATTAATAAAAATAATTAATGATACAGAAATAACTTCTAATCACTACTGCTCAACTATGACAATAAGCAAAATATTTGTCTATGCGTTTATAAGACCAGTTTCTGTAAACACCGGCTCCTTTCAAACATGTTGTTGCTTTGGGACATACTACTTCAATACTATTAATCATTTGAATAAATTTAACCAAAGCTACACATTAATTCTGTTTCAAATATTTTAAAATATTTTCCATAGGGTTAGTAACATTTGATAAAAATTTTAAAAGTATTAAGTAATTAACAATCTTTTAACCTTATGTGTAATATTAACTTCAAAATTGTGGTTTGTTTATGATACGCAAAAGGCATAAAGTGAAATGTGTCTTTCTGAAAGAAAAAAAAGAAATGGATGAAAATATGAAGGAAAGTAGAAGTCACTTTTAAATTTGTGCTAAATTATTAGGTCATTAAATATGAAATGTCCAATTTCAAATCAAAATTTAAGTTTATTATATCTCAAATAAGAATCAGTACAATTAATCAAAGTATGCACCTAAACTATCCACACAGTTTTGCCATCTTAATGGTAGCTTGTTTATGTGAGCAGTGAAGAAGCCTGGAGAGTGAGTGTCCATGAAATCACAAAAGGCATTTTCCGTAGCTTGTTGAGAATTGACAGAGAGTTTCCAAATCCAGCTGCTGCAGTTTGAGCAGTGTTGTTTTTTTTGCTATATGTGGTCTTATAAAAACATTAGCCTGTCTCTATTGACCAATCTCACTTGCTTAATCACAAGCATCCTCATCATTTTGTCCAACTGGTTGCAGTAAACATCTGCTGTAATATATTGACCAAGTTTCATGAAGCTGTAGTAGATAATGTCAGTGATGGACCACGAAACAGACACCAGTAGCTTTTTTTTTTCCATATTAATCTTTATTTACACTGTTTGATATAAAATCAAAATTGTACCTGTGTTATTTATAAGCATGGGGTCTATAATAGTTCAGGAAATTGAATAAGAATTAGAAAAGGATTTAACAGTTCACGTTTTTTTGTTTTATTTCAGCATAATATAGGGGTACAAATGTTAAGGTTACATACATTGCTCTTGCCTTCCCTCCCGCCTCGAGTCAGAGCTTCAAGTGTGTCCATCCCCCAGACAGTGCACATCACACTTGTTATGTATAAATATATACCCATACTCTCTTCCCCCCCACCTGCCCGACACCCGAAAAAGTTTTTTTGTGTTTTTCTTTAACATTTTGGTTACATTTTATAATTTTGCCTTTCTCTAGCAAGGGTTTGAGGTATGCCCTTCCCCTCTACAATGCTCACCACATCCCCCAGATGTGGGTCTACTCCCCCAACCCCTGAATCTCTGGTGAACACCACCACCCTTTGAGCACCATATTGATAATCAGTCAGCACCAATTAGATGGCAAGTACATGTGGAGCCCATTTTTCCAATCTTGTGTCACCTCACTTTGGATAATGGGCTTAAGCTCAATCTAGGACAATATAAACGGTGCTAGCTCACTATCGTTTCTTAGAATTGAGTAATATTCCATTGTAAACATATACCAAATGTTAATAATCCACGCATGAATTGACGGGCACTTGGGTTGTTTCAATGTCCTTTCAATAGTAAATTGTACTGCCATAAACATTCGGGTGCAGATGTATTTATAATAGAATGTCTTATGCTCTTTTGGGTAGATGCCTAATAATGCTATTGCTTAGTCCAATGGTATTTCTATTTTTAGCTGTTTGAGGTATCTCCAAATTCTTTTTCACAAAGTTTGCACTAATTTGCAGTCCCACTAGCAGTGTAAGAGTGTTCCTGTCTCTCCACATCCTCGCCAGCATTTGTTGTTTTGGGATTTCTTGATACAGGCCAATCTCACTGGGATTAGGTGATATCTCATTGTGGTTTTGATTTGCATTTCTCTAATGATTAGAGATGTTGAGTATTTTTTAATATGTTTGCAGGCCATTATTCTGTCTTCTTTGGAAAAGTTTCTGTTGCCCATTTCTTGAT
>CAUYPO010033379.1:0-48407 GCA_963574435.1 Cheirogaleus major | reverse complement strand
TTAGAAATTATCCCTATCAAATTAGGAGAGCATAACTTTTTTTTCATTTTCTTATAAACTGATACTACAGTAAGCATGACTTTTATTTATTTATTTTTGAGACAGAGTCTTACTTTGTTGCCCAGGCTAGAGTGCCGGGGCATCAGCCTAGCTCACAGCAACCTCAAACTCCTGGGCTCAAGCGATCCTTCTGCCTCAGCCTCCTGAGTAGCTGGGACTACAGGCATGTGCCACCATGCCCGGCTAATTTTTTCTATATATTTTTAGTTGGCCAGTTAGTTTCTTTCTATTTTTAGTAGAGACGGGGTCTCGCTCTTGCTCAGGCTGGTTTCGAACTCCTGACCTTAAGGGATCCTCCTGCCTCGGCCTCCCAGAGTGCTAGGATTACAGGTGTGAGCCATGGCGCCCAGCCTAGCATGACTTTTAAAAAGAGAGAATGTTTAAAAGGCTGGGCACAGTGACTCATGCCTGTAATCCCAGCACTCTGGAAGGCTAAGGTGGGAGGATCTTTTGAGCCCAGTAGTTTGAGATTGCAGTGAGCTATGATGACATCACTGCTATCTAACCTGGACAGTAGAACAAGACCTTATCTCAAAAAGAAAACAAAAAACAAAAAACCAAGGACACAACAACAAAAAACAAAAAAACAAGATAATGTTAGAAAATGTTAAAAGGTCAGTTATATTTGTTAACATATACAAAGACTCATGAAACCAGAAAATTGTTTAGCAGAATTACCAGGTGATAAAGAGTTGGCCTTTTTTTTCCCCCTCCCTCCCAGCCACCTGACCTTTTTTTCTTGTTTTAATATTATGAGTGACTTTTTTAAGGCTTGTAAATAGAGTTTTTTCATGGTCTGTATTAAGGTCTCATGATAAATTTTGTCCATTTCACCCTTTTCCAGAGAGCAGTCTTACATGGAAAGTGTTGTGACTTTTCTACAGGATGTTGTGCCACAGGTAAGTGTCTATGTGTGATTTTGGAAATAGTACGTTTTACCTTTGTCTGGGGGAGCTCTGAAATGTTCTATTTTCTAAACTTGACACTAGCATCAGAGACTTAAGAAAGGCTTCTGATTTTTTAGCCTCCTGAGCATTGGTAGGGTAGAACTAGACTTCTTACTGTGTAGATGTGCTTCAGTGTTGTGATGCCAATGGCATAACTATTACTGCTTAGGGACTTGGTCTCCTGAGAGGAATCAAGGTGTGATGTTAATAGAGAGTTGAGATTTGAGACTTTCTAGTTAGGTTCTATTTCTGAAATCTTTCTGTTGTCCTACTTAATTGTTGCCTGTCTGAAGTGAGAAAAGCAATGTACACTCTGTACTTTATTTGCTAGATATTAACTAAATATTACACCTGAGCACAAATCTACATTTCTTTTATATTGAGCAGTATTTTTATGCCAACTAGTATAGTCCTGATACTCTAACTTAAAAGAAATTAAGCTCCTTAATGTTCCCTTTATATAAATGTGAGGCTAAAGAATGAGAACAGCCTTACTGGGATCATCTAGTATACTATTGCCCAAACTTAAACCTAATTATCACTTGGCACACTTGTTAAAAGTAGTAATAATTTCCTCTCTCAGAGAGTAGAGTCTGACACATTGGATTTGAGGTTGTGTCCAATAACTTTTGTCTATAATAAGAATCTCAATTACTGTGCCAGGGTACAGAAAAAGAGAATCTCAGTTAAATCTTATGAAACAGTAGCTTTGGGAAGCACTGTTGTACTGAAACTACTCAAGAAAAAGTTTTCTGTATTTTCTTCTTATGGTTATCCCAGCACTTTGGGAGGCTGAGGCAGAAGGATCTCTTGAGCCAAGGAGTTCAAGGTTACAGTAAGCTGTTATGATCTCACCAATGCACCATTGCCCTCCAGCCTGGGTGCCAAGTGAGACCTTATCTCTAAAAAAAGAAAAACAACAAAAAAAACCCCAAACCAAATAAGGTATAAAAGGAGAAGTAAATAAATCTTGTCAGTATGGGATGAATGTTTTGACTCTAAATAAAAGAACTAAAACAGTTGCTCTTGTTTGAAGAAGAAGAAGGGCTTATAATCATTCCTGGAGGGCCAGGCAAGGTGGCTCATACCTGTAATCCTAGCACTCTGGGAGGCTGAAGTGGGAGCATCACTTGAGCTCAGGAGTTTGAGACTAGCCTGAGCAAGAGCAAGACCCCATCTCTACTAAATATAGAAGAATTAGCTGGGCATGGTGGCAAGCGCCTATAATCCCTGGTACTTGGGAGGCTGAGGCAGGAGAGTTACTTGAGCCCAGGAGTTTGTGGTTTCTGTGAGCTAGGCTGATGCCACGGCACTCTAGCCCAGGTGACAGCGAGATTCTGTCTCAAACAAACAAACAAACATACATCAGTCCTGGGGAAAAAAAAAGAAAAAATTTTGTGTGGTAGTATTCTGACCTCCATAAGGACATCAAATGAAAGCTGGGATGGGCACTGGGTGAGTTTGTATCTCACTGAGAATAAAATATCTAAGCATGGGCAAAGGAGATCATAAGCTGAGAGGCAGAATAATGTGACATGCCTTATTTGTGCAAACCTGCAGGAAGGCACACCAAAAGCAGTACTCAGGTACTTTAGTCAACTTCACAGAATTTTCTCAAAAACGCTTAATAAAAGAGAACACCACATCTGCTAAGGAGAGAGGAAAACTTGAAGACATAGTGAAAGCATACAAACCTCCTTATGCGAGACATATTTCCCCCTCATAAGGAAAGCAACAAGAGGTTCAAGACTCCCAATACACTGAAAGGTCTCTTTTGGCCTTCTTTTGTTCTGTGTATTACCCAGAAATCAAAGGAGAGCATATTGAAGATGTTGCAAAGTAGCTGGGAGAATGTTGAATAATGTTGTAGATGATAATTAGTCTTACAATAAGTCTGCTAAGGTGAAGAAAAATTTGAAAATGTTACTGCTTTACCAGGGTAAAGGAAAGCCTGACAGAAAAAAAAGAGTTGTCTTTAAGTGCAATGTGGTATCCTAGATTGGATCCTGGAGCAAGAAAGGACATTAGTGGAAAAATTTGTGAAATTCACGTAAAGTCTGGGGTTTAGTTAATAGTAAGGCATGATGTTAGTTTTGTAGTTTTGACAAATGTGCCATAATAATGTAAAATTTGGTTAGATTAGATAATTAACATTAGGGGAAACTGGGTGAGGAGTATAATGAGGACTTTCTGTACTATGTTAAATAATATAAAATTATCCCAAAACAAAAGAGTTTTTTTGTTTTTTTGTTTTTTTGAGACATCATCTTGCTCTGTTGCCTGGGCTAGAGTGCTGTGGCATCAGCCTAGCTCACAGCAACCTCAAACTCCTGGGCTTAGGCAATCCTTCTGCCTCAGCATCTCGAGTAGCTAGGACTACAGGCATGTGCCATCATGCCCAGCTAATTTTATCTATATATACTTTTAGTTGTCTACCTAATTTCTTTCTATTTTTAGTATAGACAAGGTCTCACTCTTGCTCAGGCTGGTCTCGAACTCCTGAGCTAAAGCAGTCCTCCTGCCATGGCCTCTTAGAGTGTTAGGATTACAGGCGTGAGCCACTGCACCGGCCTAAAAGAGTTTATTTTTAATAAAGGGAGTTTTAGGGGAGCCAGGTGCAGTGGT
This sequence comes from Cheirogaleus major, assembly GCA_963574435.1. Lineage (NCBI taxonomy): Eukaryota > Metazoa > Chordata > Mammalia > Primates > Cheirogaleidae > Cheirogaleus > Cheirogaleus major. Next base: position 44,775 of record CAUYPO010033379.1, on the reverse strand, counting down.
TCATGCCTATAATTCTGGTGCTTTGGGAGGCCAGGGCAGAAGGATCGTTTGAAGCAGGAGTTCAAGACTAGCCTGGGCAACAGTGTGAGACCCCCATCTCTACAAAAAATAAAAAATAAATGAGGGACTTTTTAAAGATGAAAAGAGAAAGACTGAGGAAGAAGATAAGGATGAAGTGTCCGAAGATAAAGTTGAGAAATTAATTTGTCCCGGTGCAGTGCAGGTTTTCTTCTTCTCCAAAGAAATTAATTGCCCTATACGCATCTTATTGTTTCTTTAAAAAAGAGTTTAAATCATATGTAAGGTGATTTTTTTTTTTTTTTATAGTAAACTTAGTGTTAAGATAACCCTGTCTTGGCCAGGTACGGTGGCTCACTCCTGTAATCCTAGCACTCTGGGCGGCTTAGGCGGGAGGATTGTTTGAGCTCAGGAGTTCGAGACCAGCCTGAGCAAGAGTGAGACCCCCCTCTCTACTAAAAATACAAAGAAATTAGCTGGACAACTAAAAATATATAGAAAAAATTAGCCAGGCATGGTGGCGCATGCCTGTAGTCCCAGCTACTGTGGGGGGGGAGGGAGCTGAGGCAGGAGGATTGCTTGAGCCCAGGAGTCTCAGGTTGCTGTGAGCTAGGCTGACACCACAGCACTGTAGCCCAGGCAACAGAGCAAGACTCTGTCTCAAAAAAAAAAAAAGATAACCCTGTCTTAGTGGTATTTTCAATAGCCATTAACTTTGTGTGACACACTATGGGTGCTATAAATTAACATGGAAATCTGTAGCTGATTGTGTATAACAAAGTATGTATGAAATGATTGATTTTGTATGATTTTGATACAGCTTATATTAAATAATGGTTCTGTAAACTGAATACAACTTTATAATTCCAAAAAAAAGTTACAGCTGCTTTGTTAATAGTCTGAATACTTCTAAGTATATACAATCTTTTAAAAATTTTAAATAAAAACGTCCTTTATGGAGAGATGCCTCCTTTTGAATACTGTTGACAATTCATGGACATTAATGCTTATCTTTGTGACCCTTGCAGGCTTCCAGGAATTAGCTGATAGGTTTGGTCTGGAAGCCTGATAAGAAACTCAAAAAGTGCAGTCATACTCTTTGAAAAGTGTAGGTAGAGTATAACTGCCTGTTGTCAAACACCTGGGAACTTAATAGATAAAGATGGTGGTTTTGTTTATTTTTTAGGCTGCCTTATTTGTTGACCAATATAGAGGGTTTAGTTTTTTGTGTTCCTTTGAATTAGAGTGATGCTTCATAATAGATTGTGATCTTTGTATTTTAGGTTTATGTAATTTTTTAAGAGTTTAAAAATTCTTTTTTGACCAAGATTATCGGATTCCTAGATAATTCAACAGAAGTAATAATGTGCTAGTTAAACAAGATACAGGATTGGTGAAGTTGGAGGGGTACAGTGTTGGCATTAAGACACTCTGTTTTGAAACATCAGTAGTGTTAGAGCTGTGAAATATTTTTATTCAAACATTTCTGTTTACTATGCAGGCTTACAGTGGAACAACTCTAACAGAAGAAAAGGAGAAAATAGTCTGGGTCAGATTTGAAAATGCAGATTTAAATGGTATGGTTTTAACTTTTTTGGGACATGTGAATTAAATGTTTGTTTGGGGTTGACCTGATTCTAAAAAGAGAACCCTTACTTTAGTCAGATTACTTTCTCTTATAGTAACTTTGTATAATAGTTTTCAAAATTCATTTTTTTGTTTTTTTTCCAAGGTCTAGAGCAGGTACAATCAAAATTCATTTTTAATTTAAAGGGTAACATAATCACACTACAGAAACGTCTTTAGAGCTAATATTATATTGTACAACAAGTCTTACAGTAACTATAACACAGTGTGTAGCCTTAAACTTAAGTTAAAGTGGGTTAAAATTTTCTTAGAAAGGTTATTAATTCAAATTAGTCATTTGTATAGGATTTATAACTGCAAAATAATCATTAGTGTTGAACTTTTTAGGCTTGAAAGTTATTTTTTTGTAAACAGTATTTATGTTAGTCCAAGATCTGTTTGTTCTCAGGTATAGTTCATTGTTCTTTTCTTGCTCTCTCTCACAAAGTGGCTGCCCCTTGTGTTTTCCCGGCTACCATGTCTGTTGTTTTCTGGCAGAGTTTGGAAGTCACTGATGAGTCTTTGACTGGGAGAAAGGGAAGCATATTATTCCCTCCCTCCTTCTGTTAGCAGCTGCATTTTCTCCATGGTTCTAGCTTCCCCTGGGCAACCCCAGTGGCATTCCAGTTTCTGTCAGGTGACCTCCACCCTGTACTCCTCTTTGTCTCCCTAGCCTAGGGCTAGTGATGCCTTCCTGCTATTACTAATGGATGGGTTGCCTCACAGTTCCTTACTTGGCATCTCAGTTCTTCCATCACCTGTACAACCAGTTGTCTTCATTAAATTCCCTATTTTAAATACACTAAGTTGCTTTCAATTCCTAGTTGGATATTGACTAATATACTCTTGAGTCTATATTTGTTCTGAGACTTGTTTCTAATTTTTGTGGTAAAATGGACATAGCATGAAATATACCATCTTAACCATTCATAAGTATACAGTTCTGTGATAATAAATACATTCATGTTGTGTAGCCATCCCCACCATCTGTCTTCATAACTATTTTCATCTTGTAAAACAGACTATATCCATTACAATAATTCTACATTCCCCCTGCCTCCATCCTCTGGCAACCACTATTCTACATTTTGTCTCTATGATTTTGAATACTCTAAATCAATGTTACCTAAGTGGAATCAGATAGTATTTGCCTTTTTGGTGACTAACATATTTCACTTATCATAATGTCTTCAAAGTTCATCTGTTTTTTAGCAAATGTCAGAATTTCCTTCCTTTTTAACGCTGAGTAATATTTCATTGTGTGTACATACCACATTTTGTTTATCCGTTCATTCATCAATGGGCTCTTGGGGTTTCTTTCCTGTTTTAAGTATCATGAATAATACTACTGTGAACATGGGTGTACAAATAATCTCTTTGAGTCTCTCCTCTCAATTTTTTTTTTTTTTTTGAGACAGGGTCTCTTTCTCTGTTCCCCAGGCTAGACTGCAGTGGTGTCATCATAATTCACTGCAGTCTCCAACTCCTAGGCTTAAGAGATCCTCCTGCCTCAGTTTCCTGAATGGTGGGGACTGCAGCCTTGTATACCACCACGCTTGGCTCATTTTTCTATTTTTTTTGTTTTGTGGAGACACGGGTCTCGCTCTTGCTCAGGCTGGTTTTGAACGCCCGGCCTCAAGTACTCTTTCTGCTTCAGCCTCTCAGGGTGCTAGGATTATGGGCGTGAGCCACTGCATCTGGCCTGCTTTCAAATCTTTTTGGGTATATACCCACAAATAGAATTGCCAGTTCAAATTTAAATTCCATTTAAAATTTTTTTTTTTTTTTTTAAGAGACACGGTCTTGCTCTGCTGTCCAGGTTGGATTGCAGTGGTGCAGTCACATCTCACTGCAGCTTCCAACTCGTGGGCTCAAGTGATCCTCCTGCCTCAGCTTCCCAAGTAACTGGGACTACAGGAGTGGGCCACTATGCCCGGCTAATTCTTCTGTTTTTTGTAGAGAACTGTGTTACTCAGGCTGATCTCAGACTCCTGGCCTCAAATGAGCCTCTGTCCTCAAATGAGCCTCTCGCCTCAGCCTCCCATAGTGCTGGGATTATGGACATGAGCCACTGCACCTGACCTGTATTTTTAATTTTTTCAGGAAACACCATACTATTTTCCACAATGACTGTACCATTTTACATTCCTGCCAACAATGTGCAAGGATCTCAACTTTTCCACATCTTTTCCAACATTTTTGTTTTGTTTTTTTTTGTGTGTGTGTGATGGCTATTCTAATGGGAGTGAGTTGTGGTTTTGATTTGCATTTTCCTAATGATTAGTGATGTTGAGCATCTTTTCATGTGCTTATTGGCTATTTGTATATCTTCTTTGGAGAAATTATTCAAGTCCTTTGCCCATTTTCGAAATGGTTTTGTTTGTTCAGTTTTAGGAGTTTTTTGTATATTCAGGATATTAATCCTTTATCAGATATATGATTTGCAAATATTTTCTCTCATTCTTTGACTTGCCTTCTCTAAGACTTTTCAAATGTGATGCCTAATTTTTTTTTAGAGCTACTGTTTAGGATGAGAAAGTCTGAATGTCACTTCTATGGATTGGTTTTATATGAATTTTAGATTCTCAATTAGTATATTCTTTCAAATAGTAATAATTTATTGGGCCCTCTTTGTGGGACTTTTGTTTATATGGGTCATTATTTATGATATCAGTGACAAATATTTTTTGAAATGGTTTTTCATTTTGGAATATTAAAATGACTGAAATTAGAAGTAGTAAAGCTCCACTCCAGTGTCTTTATAGACTTTCCTGCCATATTTCTCTTTGAAATCTTATTATATTTTTTATTTTTAATGACTGTCTACTAGTCTCCTTGTCTACTAGTATATTATTTGTCTGTTTCTTTCTTCCTTTTTTCCTTCTTTAATAAGAATTATCTAATTATTCCTTTCTTTTATTCTCTATCACCTTTTCCTCTTGATTTCAGACTTTTCTTTTCCTGATGGAAATAATATTTTCATTTTTATGGATGTTAGAATGTGTTAGAGGACTTTCTTGAATTAATAACAAAGAAAATGTGGTCTCTGAAAATAACCAATTCCAAAAGCTTGTTGTGCAACATATGGAAAATGTTGAAAATTGATTTTGAAAAGCATGGGTTCAGATCAGCAGTACAAAAAAATTGTAAAAATCACAAAATTAACATTTGAAATTTATTATCAAAATCTTACTTAGGCAAGGTTTTCTTTTTGTTTGTTGTTTTAACAGCAGGTAAGAATTGCTGGTGTAGTATTCCATAAAGACTTTGCTTTATTGAAGTAAAAATGCATTTGGAAATATAGATGCATCCTGCTTGAAAATTATTTAGTACTATATGTAACTTAGAGTAATTGATCTTAGCATAGTATCTTTATCCCGATTGATTTATTGAAATTTTAGGTCGATGTGGTGGCACATACCAGTCTTAGCTACTTGGGAGGCTGAGGCAGGAGGATTGTTGGAGCCCAGGAGTTCGAAGTTGCTGTGAGCTAGACTGACGCCACAGCGCTCTAGCCCGGGCAACAGAGCAAGTCTCTGTCTCAAAAAAATAAAAAAATAAAATTTTAAAGTTGTACATGTTTCTCTTAAATACTTTAGCATAGTTAGTGCGTGTCCTTTGATGTCTCCTTTCTATATTGAGGACTGAACTCTGATCTTTTTCTTTTGCTCAAAATTTCTTCCTAAGGGTGCCAAATAAGTCACACTCACAAGTGGTAAAAATCCCATTAACCAAATATCGGCCGGGCGCAGTGGCTCACGCCTGTAATCCTAGCACTCTGGGAGGCCAAGGCCGGAGGATCGCTCAAGGTCAGGAGTTTGAAACCAGCCTGAGCAAGAGCCAAGACCCCATTTCTACTAAAAATAGAAAAAAATTAATTGGCCAACTAAAAGTATATAGAATTAATTAACTGGGCATGGTGGCGCATGCCTGTAGTCCTAGCTACTTGGGAGGCTGAGGCAGAAGGGTTGCTTGAGCCCAGGAGTTTGAGGTTGCTGTGAGCTAGGCTGATGCCATGGCACTTTCTATCCTGGACAACACAGTGAGACTCTGTCTCAAAAAAAAAAAAACCAAAAAACAAATATAGTGTGGCTTACTTCCCAACCTGATTCCAGTCTAGCATTAGCATCACCTAAAAGATAGAAAGTCCCCATCTTAACTCAAGCATCCTAGCAGATCCTTATCTTAACTTAAAAGATTCTCCTGTCTGGACCTCCCCAGAGTGCTTACACCTTTATCTTAAATTAAGCATTTCCTTTCTGGTCTTTTAGATAAAGCCTAACTCTCTCGGCCAATTGTCAGCCAAAGAATCTTTAAACCCATCTATAAGCCCCGCCCACCCCAAGATGTCCCACCTTTTTGGGCCAAACCAATGTATGCCTCCCATGTATTTTTTAATTTTATTTTTAATTTGTTTTTTTTTAAAAAAGTTTGTTTTCTTTTTCTTTGTATTTACTTTATTTCTTATTTTTCGATTGGGGTAGGGAATATGCCTCCCATATATTGATTTATGACTTTACCTGTAACCTCTGTCTCTCTGAAATGTATAAAACCAAACTGTAACCCAGCCACAGCGAGTCCACTTGCTCAAGGCTTCTTGGGAGTGGCCCCGGCCATCGTCCTCAAATTTGGCTCAGAATAAACCTTTTTCAAATGTTTCAGAGTTTGGATTTTTCCGTCCACAATATCATATTGATATTGTATGAAATCTTGACCTTGGGTTTTTATGGATATGCTTTTTATTTTCTCTGGCCCTGTGTGTGTGTGTATGCATGCTTATACATGTGTGTGTATCTGTGCATGTTGAAGGCAGTACATTTTACTGTCAAAAGACAAGATTACAGCAATTTAGCTTAAAGATCTTAATTGGCTTTATTTGTGATTCTATAACACTTCATTCCATAAAATAGAGTAAGTGTTCCAATGAGCTGAGCAGAAGAGGTTTGTTTTATAGACAGAGAAGGACCTTGGAATGGAGAATCAAGGAAGAGAAAGCAGATTGGTCATTTCCCAAAGTTACTTGGCTATCAGACAGGGACAGGAAAAGGGAACAGTGGAGAGATAACTGATTGATTGACATCAGATTACTTCAGGTTACCTTTTGTTAAGGATTAAAACAAAGGAAACTTCATTATCATGCTGATTGAAGATTGAAATGGGCCTGTTTGGGAATTCTCTCTCTTTCTCTCTCTCTCTTAAGGTCAGATAACAACTTACTTTCAGTTTGATGACTTAAAACTTTATCACATGTGACTCCATTTTGACTTTAGTCTAGTCTTTTGGAGCCTAGTACAGGAGCTTAGCCCAAAACAATGGCCTCCTGTGATTTTTTTTTTTTTTTTTTTGAGACAGTGTCTCACTATGCTGCCCGGGCTAGAGTGCCGTGGCGTCAGCCTAGCTCACGGCAAACTCAAGCTCGTGGGCTCAAGCAATCCTCCTGCCTCAGCCTCCCAAGTAGCTGGGACTACAGGCATGTGCCACCATGCCCGGCTAATTTTTTTTCTGTTTTTAGTTGTTTGGCTAATTTCTTTCTATTTATAGTAGAGACGGGTCTCGCTCTTGCTCAGGCTGGTCTCAAACGCCTCGGCCTCCCAGAGTGCTAGATTACAGGTGTGAGCCACTCCGCCCGGCCCCTCCTATGATTTTTATTTAACATTTCCAAGACATTTGCTCACACTTATGTCTCCAATCTCTTACAACATTTCTAGAATTTGTCTCTTCTGTTTGTTTTTCAAGAATGTCTTGGGAGGGGAGGGGTGGTAGGGGCAATGTATGTAACCCTAACAATATTTGTACCCCCATTATATGATGAAATAAAAGAAAAAAAAAAGAATGTCTTAGTTTAGGTGTTTTGTATGGCAAACCATGAGATATTCATAATTGAGTAAAAATTTGGCTATGGGAAAGAGTAAGGTTAACTGGCATGCAGTTCAGCATCTCTTTGAGAAACGCTAACAAGGGCTAATTTTTCTCTAATTGGAGTTTCTTGATATGTCCTTCTCTGGTTGTGCCTGCTGCAGCTTGGATACTATTCTTTGTCCTTTGCCCTTTGTTTCTCATTTTACCCTAAGGGAGGTAATGGAGAGGATTCTTTTGATCCTCACTGTACCTCCTTAGCAGCCTGCTTCATGGTGGAGCAGTTAAGGATACATGTAGATTGCATTAGCTATGGAGGCTTGTCTTTGCCATACTTGAAGTTTTTCTGGCAAAACAATTTAGAAGCCTATTAGCTATCTATAGATTTAAGTTATTATATACTACTTAGGGAAATTATATTAGCTTTTAATCAGTTTAAAAGTTGAAGTGTTTGAATTGAACCCTGCTCTGCTGATTGCTTTCTGTTTCTTCCAGCAAGCCTGAGAGCTCTGCATTACTGCCTGGAATTATAAAGTGGTGCCAACCGACCCCTTGCCTCCAGGTTGCAGCCCACTTGATTATGGCTTATCATGGTTGCGGGTAGAGTAGGGAATGAACTGATAGGAAATGCTTCTAAGGGCCTTGGGTTATTGGGATTCAGTTGTCCTGGATCTTCCTAGGTTCCTCTTTTCCTAATCAGTGTAATAACTTTGGCTTGGTGTTGGGTAGATACTTTGCTTTGGGAGTTCATTACAGAGTGTGATTAACTAACCCCTTGGAACATGGGTCTCTTTCTGCCCTATCGCTATACTCTTTCTGCTTGCAGGCAGTCTCATTTATATCCAGGCTTTTTGCTCTTGTGATACCACATTGAAAAAGGTGTAAGAAGTAGCCAAAGCAGTTTAGTATCCTGACATTTTTCTGTCAAATTCCCTAAAGATAAGCATGTAGTTTAGGTCCTAGAACATATCAGGTTAAACAACTGGTTTACTACAGTATAACAGGAACTGCCAGATTGCTAGCCTGTGAGGAAATTCTTACTACCACTTACTCTGAACTTGGTCAAATTTTTTTTTTTTTTTGAGACAGAGTCTCACTCTGTTGCCTGGGCGAGTGCCATAGCATCAGCCTAGCTCACAGCAACCTCAAACTCCTGGGCTAAACAGATGCTACTGCCTCAGTCTCCTGAGTAGCTGGGACTATAGGTGTTTGCCACTATGCCCAGCTATTTTTGTGTTTCTATATTTAGTTGCCTGGCTAATTTTTTCTATTTTTAGTAGAGACAGGTCTTGCTCTTGCTCAGGCTGGTCTCAAACTCCTGAGCTCAAGCTGTCCTCCCACCTTGGCCTCCCAGAGTGCTAGGATTACAGGCGTGAGCCACCTCACCGGCCCAAACTTGGTCAATTCTAATATCCAGGTCTAGTACTATACTGAGCTGTCAGTTTTCATATTCAGCAGGCCTTTTGTTCAGTTGTTAAGTGATTGGTTTAAGTAAAAAAGGGAATTAAAAATATTTTAATTTTGGAAAAATACACATAGCATACAATTTACCCATCTTAACCATTTTTATGTATATAGTTCAGTATGGTTAAGTACACTCATATTGTTTTGCAACTAATCTCCAGAACTCTTCATCTTGCAAAACTGAAATGCTATACCCATTATACAACTCCACATTCTTCCCTTCCTCTCTGAACCACCCTTCTACTTTCTGTCTATATTATTTTGACTACTCAGCTACCTTATTTAAATAGAATCATTATGGTATTTGCTTGTTTGTGACAGCCTTATTTCGCTTGACATCTTCAAGCTTCATTCATGTTGTAGCATATGTCAGAATTTTTTTTCTTTTGGCCCGCTGTGGTGGCTCACACCTGTAATCCTAGCACTTTGGGAAGCAGAAGTGGGAGGACCACTTGAGGCCAGGAGCTCAAGACCAGCCTGGGCAGTAGCAAGACCCCCATCTCTACAAAAAATAAAAAACATTAGCAGGGTGTGGTGGCATGCACCTGTGGTCCCAGCTGCTTCGGAGGCTGAGGCATGAGGATCGCTTGAGCCTAGGAGTTGGAGGCTGCAGTGAGCTATGATGATGCCACTGTACTTCAGTGTGGTGACAGAGCAAGATCTTGTCTTTTTTTTTTCCCAGGAAATTATGAGAGTACAAACATTTTGGTTACATTTTATAACTTTGCCTCTCCCTAGCAAGGGTTAGAGGTGTGCCCTTCCCCTCTACAGTGCTCACTGTGTCCCTCAGTTGTGAAAGACCCTGTCTTAAAAAAAAAAAAAAAAGACTTTACGTTCTTTTTAAGGTTGAATAATAATTCATTGTATATATGCACTACATTTTATTTGTCCATTCATTTGTCAAAGGATATTCTTTTTATTTTTTAAATTTAATGTTCTTTTTTATAGTTTTTAATATTCTTTTAAAATAATTTTATTTATTATTTAATTATAATAATTTTAAATTTAATATTCTTTTTCTTTTATTCTTTTTAAAATTAACTTTCTTATATCTGCTGTACCTGTGAGTTCATGTCAAAGGATATTTGGAGTGCTTCTATCTTTTGGCTTTGTGAACAATACTGTAATGAGCATGGGTTTACAAAAATCTCTTCAGGTCTCTGCTTTCATTTCTTTTGGGTATATACCTGGAAGTGGAATTGTTGGATCATATGGTAACACTTAATTTTTTGAGGAGCCATCATACTCTTTTCCATAGGGGAATTTCCTTTTAATCTACTCATATATCTGGAAAGGATAGGTGCTTGATACCTTTAGTCTTTCTCTACTTATCACTACTGCTCTCTGAATATTTGCTTCTCTTCTTTGACTTCTTTAACAAGATTGGAGCAGTGGTTGCTCAAAGCTCTCTGTTCATACATTTATGATTATACTATATGACCAGAAAGGAAAAATATTCATTAGTAGATCTAGATGGCTCAGTCTGGGTCACATTCTTGTTTTTGGAATAGTTGCTATGGCTAAGGATGTAGTACTAGAATTGGCTAAGCTGGTCATGTGCCTCTCTGTTTGATGGAGGATAAGATTAGTTACCAGAAAAGGGAGAGGTACAGAGTGTGAAATGTGTGAGGTACACAAAGATAATAGCTGCTCCAAACATATATTGCTTGGAGCAATAAAGGGTCCCCATTTCAGTTGGGGACCCTAGAAGCTTGGGTCCCTATTTCAGTTGTTTCTTAGACATCTTCACTTAGATGTCCCACAGGTGCCTCAAACTCAGATTTCTTTTTCCATCTAACCATTTCTCCTTATCAGCTGTGTTCCAACCCTGCTCACCTTTCAGGTCATTAAAGGCATAGAACTTTTCATGCCTCAGGATCTTTGCACAGGGGGCCCTCTGGCTGAAATGTTCTTTGCTATCTTTATGCTAATTTTTTGTTTTAATTTTTTGAAAACCCCTGTAAAATTACTCTTATCCTCATTTATTTATTAGCATATACTAAAAATGACTCCACAGTTTCTGGACTGTGTATTGACAGTTTATTGCCACTCTTAATATGAATATGGAAAACAGAAGAAGTTTTCAGAGGAAAAAATTCACTGTCTCTTTGTACCTCAAGTTTTGAGGTATGAGCAGAAACCCCAATATTCCTGTTGTCCTCTATAGTTTCAAACAGTTTTCTAAGGAAAGAGAATGTGCTGAGTGCAGTAATGAGGGAGGAGTCACAATAAGTTAAGACTGTACAAGTTTTCAAAGGATGGATGACTCAAATGAGGAGTTTGCATTGTAGTTGGCTAAGACCACACAAAAATGCTAGATATCTCTATAGGAAAGACTGTAAAGTCCATATTTAGGGGTGGATAAGAAAAAAAGAACCGGTAGGGAAGATAAAGAATAGTTATGGATTGAATAAACACATGATGGCATGAAAGAAGATACAAAGTTAAAGAAAAGTCAAGGAGTAAAGATTACTCAAACTTTTATAATAATTTTGAAAAATATAAAAATTTTACAAAGTTAAGTTTTTCATTCAAAAATAATGAAGTCTGCAATACCACCACTACCCAGAGCAAGTGACTAAGCAGAATCTAAAATAAGAGAACAGAGATTTTATTCATAAATGATCTCAGGGGTTTTATATGTGGCATATGAGCCATTTCAGAAGTAACAAACTGATCAGGGTGGTACTTGTAGTAGGAAGATGACTGAATTGAGAGTATGAAGAGCTCTGAGATTTCTCATTTGCTATGAATAAATTATACCTCAGTTGTTTCTTTTCTTTTTTTTTTTTTTTTTGAGGCAGAGTCTTACTCTGTTGCCCAGGCTAGAGTGCCGTGGCATCAGCTTAGCTCACAGCAACCTCAAACTCCTGGGCTCAGGCAATCCTCCTGCCTCAGCCTCCCGAGTAGCTGGGACTACAGGAATGCGCCACCATGCCCGGCTAATTTTTTCTATATATTTTTAGTGGGCCAATTAATTTCTTTCTATTTTTAGTAGAAACGGGGTCTCGCTCTTGCTGAGGCTGGTTTTGAACTCCTGACCTCGAGCGATCCGCCCGCCTCGGCCTCCCAGAGTGCTAGGATTACAGGCGTGAGCCACCGCACCCGGCCATACCTCAGTTGTTTCTGTCAATGATGAAATGAAGTTGACCCTTCCTCTGTATATAAAAATGGATTAATGTGTCGATTTGATTACATACACAAAAACACACAGAAAATTATAAAACTGTTTAAATGTTGCGTATAAAAATAGTTATGCCCTAGGTGAATAAGTTTATGATTTTGAATTTTGCTGGATATAGAATCGTGTGCTATTTACTTTGTGCCAATGAATTCCTATCAAAAGAAAATGAGCATTAAAAAATTACTGATTTATAAGCTATACAATGATTTTGATCTCTGTCTTTGAACAATGGGAAGGCACTAATGCAGGGGATAGACGTGAGGAGGCATGTCATTATTTGTGACTCTAATGTTGAGTGTGGTGAGCAATAGTGGATACAAGAAGCCATTTATGCTTTTGGAGTGGATATTGTAGCTAGGACAGGGTGGTGGTGGTATGAGAGGAGTAAAGAGAGCTGTTTAGGAAAACACAGGGCCTAGTGATAGATTTACTGTTAGAGAGGAGGAAGAAAGTGGTTTTGCTTTGCCAGTGGGACAGATAATGATGGTGTTCACCAAAATAAGAAACCCTGGAGGAAGATCAGGTTTGGGGAGGAAATCATGTGTACCATGGAATACTACTCAACTACAAAAAACAATGGTGAACTAGTGCCTCTTATATTATCCTGGATAGAGGTTGAGCCCTTCCTTTGAAGTAAGGTATCACAAGGATGGAAAAACATGAACCACATGTACTCACCATCAAATTGGTACTAACTGATCAACACTAAGGTGTTCACATGGTAGTAATGTTCATTGGGTTCCGGTCAGGTGAGGGTGGTAAACCCACAACTAATGGAAGGCAAGCGCACTGTATGGGGGAAGGACATGCTTGTAGCCCTGACTTGGGCGAGGCAAATGCATTACGTGTAACCAAAATGTTTGTATCCCCATAATATCCTGAATTAAAAAAATAAGAAAAGGGAAATCATGATCTCTGAGTGAAATTTACACTACTATTGAAACATCCAAACCCCACATTGAGGAAGTCACTGGCACAAATTGAAGCAATGAGTAGAATGAGATCACCTAGGGTAGGTGAGAAGGAAAGGGAGTTTAGAAATTAGTTTTGAGTAACTCCAGTATTTACAGACTAGGCAGAAAAGGATGAGCCAGCAGAGAAAATGGTGAAGGAGTGACTAAAGAGAGTAGGAAAAAATTAGGAGATTATCACTGAAAAAGAGAAAGTATTTTAAGGAAGAAATGGTGGTCATTGGTTATAGTTGCTGAGTAGTTTAATAAGATGTGCTTGAAAAATATCTATTGGATTTAACAATTTGGAGAATATTGGTGGCCATAGCAGAAGTCACTCTCAAGGAATGTTAGGGGCATTATGAAATGGGTTCAGGGTGAATGTGAGGTGAAAAATAGAGATGACAGTTGTAAACAGCTGAATTAAGAAATTTAGCTTCTAGAAAGAGAGGACAGTGATGAAGTCTAGTAAAGGAAGAGGGATCATGATTGCTTTGATTTATAATTTTTTAAAGTATTTAGTGTTCAAAAATTTGGTAAATAACATGAAAGTATAGAATACATTTTTTACAAACCCAATGCCTATGTAACCAACACCTAAAAAATAGAATACAGTTGACATTTGAACAACATGGATTTGAACTGTGTGGGTCCTTTTATATGTAGATTTTTTTTTTTTTTTCAGATAGTCTCGCTCTGTCACCCAAGCTGGAGTGCAGTGGTACAATTATAGCTCACTGCAGCCTTGAATTCCTGGGCTCAAGTGATCCTCCCTCCTCAGGCTCCCGATGAGCTGGGACTACAGGTGTGCACCACCGTACCTGGCTAATTTGTTTTTTTTAAGTTTTTGTTGAGGTAGGGTCTCACTATGTTGCCCAGGTTGGTCTCCAATTCCTGAGCTCAAGCAATCCTCCTGCTTTGTCTTCCCAGTGTGCTGGGGTTACAGGCATGAGCCACCATGCCTAGCCCCCTAAACATGGATTTTTTGGAATAAATATATCGCAAACTCTTCTAGAGATTTGTGCCACTTGGGAAAACCTCCCTTTGAACCATATAGCCTACAAATACCAAAAAATTAAGAGAAAGTTAGGTATGTCATGAATGCATAAAATATGTGTAGATACTAGTCTATTTTATCACTTACTGGTATAAAATATATGCAGACCTAATATAAACACTTAAAATATCAAAGCATGCATATAAAGCAACAAAGATTGTATGTGGCACCATTTATAGTCTAGAGAAATATAAAGAAATGTAAAAATGCAGTATTAAATTATAGCTGCATAAAATTGTCTGCAGGACATATTGCACTATTATAATAATTTCATATCTACTTCCTGTTGCTGTTTCGGTGAGCTCGTGTTGCAAGTATACACTTACAGTGTTGTGTGATGCTATTCATATCTGTGTGAGCAGTTTGTCTTTCCAGTAGATTGTATATCACAGTAAAAAGTGACCTCTTGAGGTCCTTGAGTATTTTTTATTGTGTTTAGTGCAATCCCGTGAACCTTGAATATAACATCATGCGACTCATATAAAGTGCCACTAGTGATGCTGAAAGTACTCCCAAGAAATGGAGAAAAAAGTAGAATTAGAAAAAGTCAAATTGCTTGATATGTATTGTAGATTGAGGTCTGCAGCCGCAGTTGCCTGCTATTTTAAAATAAATGAATCCAGCATAAGGACCATTGTTAAAAAAGAAAACAATTCTTGAAGCTGTCACTGAAGCTACACCAGCGGACACTTGCACTTTTTTGAAAATGCAACCTTTATGTGGGTGCAGGATTGCGATGAGAAAAGCATACCTATAGGTTCTAATGTGATTTGAGAAAAAGCAAAGTCATTGTATGACAACTTAAAGCAAAAGAAAGGTAAAGGATCTAAAGCTGAACTCAATGCCAGAAAAGAATGGTTTGATAATTCCAGAAAAAGGTTTGGCTTAAAAAATGTCAAGATAGCCGGGCGCGGTGGCTCACGCCTGTAATCCTAGCACTCTGGGAGGCTGAGGCGGGCGGATCGCTCAAGGTCAGGAGTTCAAAACGAGCCTGATCAAGAGTGAGACCCTGTCTCTACTAAAAATAGAAAGAAATTAATTGGCCAACTAAAAATATATAGAAAAAATTAGCTGGGCATGGTGGCACATGCCTGTAGTCCCAGGTACTTGAGAGGCTGAGGCAGAAGGATTGCTTGAGCCTAGGAGTTTGAGGTTGCTGTGAGCTAGGCTGATGCCACGGCACTCTAGCCAGGGCAACAGAGTGAGACTCTGTCTCAAGAAAAATAATAATTTTCAAATAAACACTTTCTATGATGCAGCTTTCAGGTAGAAAATGAATTTTAGTAGTGCTTAGAAACTAGATCATGTAAATAGCACATAGCATAAATGATACACTATTTATAAATATAATCAACACTGTCATTTAAAAAATCAGAAAATGGAAAATAAAAAAGACAAGGATGTAGAATAATCTCATGTGATACAATGTTGATTTCATGCTGAAGAAGAGGAATACAGATATGGTTAAAGTGAACATAAGCATAGATTTACTAGAACTCATTAGAAAAAAATGAGTCCTTTTTCTTGTTTCATTACCATGTGGTATAACAACTGATTTACCACAATTTAGTCGGAGCTACTTTTCTATTCTGAATGGTTTTCTGTAATAAAACTGTTGGATGAATTAGGCAGTTATAGTCATCTGCCTGTGTCAAGTGCATTTTCTTGGATTAAAGAAAAAAAAGAAAAACAAAAATTTTAACTATTCACAGAATTTGCATGTCCTTCCTTGCCATTTGAACCAAGGTTACCTAATGGGAATTGAATAATATTGGGACTATTCTTTAACACACTATCAGGTCTATGCAAGAAGCTACAAACATTGGGAAGCCTTAGGATATCATTAAATTGCCTGGGGTATCCAAAATTATTGAACACATGCCCAAATTCAATGGATTACTTAGTAGTAAGTGAATGGGGTCAAACACTATAATGAAGAAAATTAACACAGGAAGAAAATGAGAGTGCAGAAGATATGTTTTAAAGATACAGTAAAATACAACTTTGAAGGCCATGGTTGAGAGCTGCTAGGAAATAGTGGCAGTACATCAACCAGAAATGGTGCTGAGCTGTAAGAAACAGATATGAGGCTTCATATTGCCATTGTGTCTAGGGGACAAGGATGAAAAAAGTTTTTAATTAGGAGTAGGCCAAATCAAAGCTAATTAATTAATATTATATGTCATCATTTTAAGTGTCTACAAAGCTAGGAACCCTGAATAATATCATTTTGGACTACTTTCTTTTTTTTCTTTTCTTTCTTCCTTTTTTTTTTTTAAGAGATGGGTCTTACTTTGTTGCCCAGGCTGGAGTGCAGTAACATGATCATAGCTTTCTGCAGCATTAAATTCCTGGGCTCCTGAGTAGCTGGGACTACAGGCATGCACCACCACACCCAGCTTGGACTACTTTCTAATTAGTTGTAAAGATAGTATATATACACACACATACGTGTAAGTATATATGCATGTGCACATATACACACATATACATACATATAGTGTAAATGTTTCAGGAAAACAGTTTACAACCTAATGTCTTTCATGAGTCAAGTGAAAGCTCACAAGCAGTTTCTTCTAAAACCCAGATCACTAGTTATAATTTCTACCCTATAGATCTGTCTCCAAGTCTGAAGCTGAGCTGGAGGGAATGAAGTACTAATTATTTGCAGGCTAACAGGTTCAGTTCCTGCAAAGCCTGTAGGTCTTGTTCTACCCCTTGACCACCTTGGTCAGCTGCCAAGCTTCATGCCATTGTTTGCTAGGGAAATTGAGTGAACAAATGTGGACAGATTACAGTAAATACATCTTGCCTGCAAAAGTGACTAAGATACATCCTTTACTGAAGGTAAAGACAAATGTATATGTAAAAAAAAAGTATAAACATATCATTAAATATATAAGCATATAAATTACAAAGTATGATAATTCATATGATTTTAAATAGTTGAACTTAAATATTCCAAAAAATTGTTTTAAAATCTAAAAATCAAGAGATAGAGTAAGCAGGAAATGGAATTTTAAATATTTTGATTACAAGAACTAAAACTGTTCTTAAATATGACATTGAAACAATCTGAAAGGGAGATAGGACTCAAGGTAACAGATCCAAGGAAATACATATGAGCATTTTGTAATCCTTTTTTCACATGTAGCATATGGTACAACTGAAGCGTAAATCTTTTTGAAATCATCTAATTTTGCCAGAGGTATGAGGAGTAGATAGAGTTTATTTTCTGTCCCTAAGCTCAGCTGCTTACATAAACAAAAATACAAGTGAAACTCCAAACAGGTTTTTCCTTTCTTTTCTGGACACCATCATCAAGTATAGAAGACTGGATCTGGAATTTCCCTTCATACCATGCCAAGTGGCCTGACTTGCTTATGTTTTCTCCTGGTGTATTTTCAACATTGTAATTGTTTTCAGTCAAGTATATAAGTTTTATTTTCTTCAAATTATTGATCAATTCCTTTTTTTATCATCAATCTCCTTAAATGTTTGGAAAACGGTAGTTAAGTTTCTTGGTATTAGAGTAGTACTTCTTGTTATTCAATGCTGGAAGGATGCTGCTGTTAGTTAGTTGAGGTAAGTACTGCAACTGAAAATACAAAGCCCAGAATTAGCTCCAGAACCATGCCATGCATTTTTTTTTTCATTATTTAGAATACATCAAAAAAAGAGATAGTTATATAACTTTCTCAGCACAGAAATACTTTCTTTGCACAGAATCCAAGAACTGAGAGAGGACAAAATGTTTCTATTTGGTCTCTGCTTTTCCTTATAAAAGTTTATTTTATATTGAAAAGCAAAAGCATGCACATTAAAGAAGATTCATAAAATATGAAAAAGAAAAGCAAATCTACATGTTAACATTATTGGAAAAAAGCATAGGTTTACAAGGGTTGAGAGCTTGCTGGGACCTTAGGGATCATTTAAACCAATGCCTTGTCTTATAGCAGAGAAAACTAGGTCTGGAGCACCTAGGCAATTTGCCCACTTACTCCCTTAGTTTAAAAGGCAAGCCAGTCAGGCATGCATGTGCACGTGCCTATAGTCCCAGCTACCTGGGACACTGAGGCAAGAGGATCACTTGAGCCCAGGAGTTTGACATCAGCCTGGGCAACATAGCAAGATCCCACCTCTAAAAACAAAAGGCAAAACTGCTTCCTTCGAGCTTCTGGAAAGTGTTTGGATTTATTGTCAATGTCAAATGAAAGTAAGGAGAACACACCTATAATTTTTATATTATACTATATGGCTTTAGGTATCTGAAAAGAGGATATTTTTTAGTACTTTTAAATCAAACTTAAAACTTAAACTTAGGACTTAAAAAGCAATACACCAAATAGTGGGGTTCCCCTATTCAAGTAGAAATATTTCCACCGAGATCCTTTGCTCTTGAATACAAAGTAACAGTAAGAAAAGGAGCAACTATGGGGTGGGAGTGGGGAGTCTATTTCTGGTCTCTTTTGCTCCCTGGATCATATATGATAGAGAATAAAATAAAACAGCTTTGTAAGTGTGGTCTACCTTAGGGCCTGGAGTTCATGCTGTATCTGTTCTTAATGGACTCTTCACCCTTTTCCCTCCTCTGAACCTCACACACACCACCCAGGTACTTACTGTTCAGGGTGCTAGGCAGTGGAGGCTGCAAAGGGAAAGGCTAAGGCAAGATAACATAACAAGAAACTTAATGTAAGGCCATTTTACCACTTTACACCAATCGAGATTCTTCACAGGCTCCCAGTGTGCAGTTTGGATGCTATTCTCTGGTTAAAAGTGCTCTTCTGCTGGTATAACTGAAAGCACTCATCAACGTATTTGCCCTAGCCAACTCTGACAATAAAGGATCAGGGAGGAAAACAGTTCCTTTTTTGTATAAACGTGGAATGTTAATACTGAAGGTGAGCACGATAACAGAGAACTGCTTGGGACAAATCT
The DNA here is from genome assembly GCA_963574435.1 of Cheirogaleus major. NCBI lineage: Eukaryota > Metazoa > Chordata > Mammalia > Primates > Cheirogaleidae > Cheirogaleus > Cheirogaleus major. Next base: position 25,679 of record CAUYPO010033379.1, on the reverse strand, counting down.
GATTCCATCTTCCAAATCAGAGTATGCTCAGCTGGACCCACATTCATGCCCCTGGCTGAGACCTGAGCTCATGCATGCCAGAACCCCTGGCCCCCGTGTGGCAGCAGGAAACAGCAGGTCAAGGACACCTTTAGGATTCAGAGAGAAGGGGCCTCAGGTGGCAGATGTTTCTGGGGCCCTGGTTGATAGATCATGTGACCTGTCTCCTGGTGCTGGAATGACGGTACTGGAACTGCAAGCCACAATTACCACTCTCAAGTCTAGATTCTGACTCCCTGTACCAGGTGGCAGGTATGAGATCATTTGTAACTGTAACCTTGGATGTTTCTGTAAGGCAGTGCACCATTTTTACCCCAGGCAGGTGCTTTTGGCTCTGTTTTAGGGTCTTCCTTGTTGGTTTTTCGTGTTCTTTTGCCAAATCCCCTATTTCTCTGACGCTGTCAAAATATGGGTGCTGCAACAGCTGTTCACATGTCAGTCTCTCAACAGGGTCCATGTGGAGGCAGCCCTAAAAGAACAGAAAATTCCCTCTTCTTACTTCTTTAAAATTGTATTAACTTATTTTAACTTAATGTCATTTTTTTTTCTTCTTTGAAAGATTAAACTCTTCAGTTGGGAATAAGAAGGGAAAAAAGTGAGAAAAACCCACCAGTTATGATTTTAGTTCTTTCCACAGTCATTTCTAAATGGGTACCCACATAATAAATAGTTTCTAGAAGTAGTAACAGAAAATCGTTTTCTCTACCTTATTCTGTTCTTTAGGCAGTTGGTGTTCTGTCCTGGGAGAGTAGGATACAATTTTGGAGTTTACCTCAGTGGCCAACTAGGGTAATCCACTTAGCCAATTTGGTCCTTTGCATGTACTTTGTAAAAACTAGTGCGTTTATTTAAAAAATATTTACACATGATACAAATAAAATTAATACTGTATACAGTGAAGTCTCCACCACTCTAGGTCTTCTGTTCCTCCTTCTGAAATCAGATACTCTTTTTTTTGAGGGGGTAATATATTCTGCCAGAAATAGTCTATGCATTACAAGCATATATGAGTATGTATGTAAGGAGGGGCATAATTTATATGCTTTTATATTACATAATTTTTTTTTTTTTTTTTGAGACAGAGTCTCACTCTGTTGCCCAGGCTAGAGTGAGTGCCGTGGCATCAGCCTCGCTCACAGCAACCTCAAACTCCTGGGCTCGAGCAATCCTCCTGCCTCAACCTCCCGAGTAGCTGGGACTACAGGCATGCGCCACCATGCCCAGCTCATTTTTTCTATATATTTTTAGTTGGCCAATTAATTGCTTTCTATTTATAGTAGAGACGGGGTCTCGCTCTTGCTCAGGCTGGTTTCAAACTCCTGAGCTCGAGCGATCCGCCCGCCTCGGCCTCCCAGAGAGCTAGGATTGACAAATGATTTTTAAATCAAATTAGTTCATAATGCATTGCCAGAACAGAGTTTCAAGGTCAGTACTCATTTCTTGGATAGATTTCAAATGCTTCTAATTTAATATTTCCTTCTTATATCCCTTTCACATATATGAATAAGTGTAAACATTCTAAATAGGAGACAGGCTCACCTGCACTATTGGTATATTAACTGGAGGAAGCTGGGTGGCTCTTTGTCTCCCAAGATGACTCACAGGGTTGAAATGCCTTGTTGAGTTTATCATGGTTCAGGTACTGGCCCTCAGGTACACAAGTCAGAAACTTGATTTATCACTTCACTAAAGGTAAATCTGTGTCCCTAGGAGAACTCACATCAGCCAAGAGACTGATATATGAAATCAAAACATCAATTTCTTAATTCATAATGAGATGGTGACCATGAGAAGCCCAATTATAACCAGAAGATTTATTGATAAGCATGAAATAAGTAACATTCAGCTAAGATACATTCACAAGAATGTAAGCACCATGATGGCAAAATTTTTTATCTGATTTTTCCACTGCTATAATTCCAGAGACTATAATAATACCTGATACCCTAAAAATCTGTTAAATAAATAAATGATTAAAGAGAGACTCCACAATATACATATACCTGTCTCAAGATTCAACTACTGGAGTTCTTGCATCCGGGTATTCTTGCCCCAGTATGATGCCAGATTAAGTGGTAGCAATTTTGGCCTCTGGGATTCTTCTTTTTCTATGCTTCTATGACTGAACCTAGTAGACACCTTTAATTGCCTACCCTAGAGCCATTCCCTTCAAATCTCTTGCTACAGAACCCCAATTTTGTTTGAGCAACAATATACCCAACCTCAAAGAATCATAATTAGGCTTGGCCAAACATAGCATCTCCATTCACTTTTGCCAGATACTCATTTTCCCAACCTTCCCTGCAGCCATGCATAGCCGTATTACTGAGTACTGTCCAAAATGAGACATAAAGAGAAGATTTCGGGGCATTCTGGGAAAGATTTTGCTTCCCAGATTAAAAAAAAAAAAAAAAAACAGGGCCTCATTAGGAGAAAGATTTTTGCTCCTGACTGTTCCTCCCTGTGGGATCCTAGTGTGAGGACATGATGCTTGGAGCTACCAGAGTCCTCGTATATTCACAAGATGAGCTGAGGATGACTGGCAGAGGTGAAGAGCTTAAAAAGCCCATGTTCTTGATAACATGGTTAATTGCTGAACAAGCTCTGGAACTGGATACCTCCAGGCTTCTGAATGAGTTTAAAGAAAAAGTTCTTATGGCGTAAGCTATTGTAAGTACAGTATTCTGTTAGCTGTAGTCAAAAGCATTCCTAACTTATACAATGATCAAGTTCATTGTAAGATATACCTTCTCTTCTTAGGAATGTTCGTACCTTCAGTCACTTCACAAATATTAACTAGGCCAGGATATATTTTTTAATATCTCTGCTGCTTGATGCATTATCTGGTGATTTTAACTTTCAGAGGTATCCTAATTTCACTCATTTCCAGTTCCAAATCATGCAAGTGCCCCAACTGTGAGAGCACTGAGTACTGCAGGTCCTTTCCCAACACTCCTCCTTTGCCTCATGTTACCTCTTTTCAAATCTTTCCATTTTATGCCAGGATGTAGGCATTTATGAACAAAACTCATCTCTTTCATCATGATAAACAGCACCAATTTCAATGCTGAATGAATGAGAAGTAGCTGATTTTATCATCAACAAAAGCAACAGAATTCCATTTGTGGGAGTCTGATTATCATGAATATTTACTCATTGTTTATCTTATTACAACTGGTAATTATAAGGTATTTTAGGTTTTTCCTTTGGTGATTTCTTACCTGATGGGTATAAGATATCAGTAATAAATGTAGTCCTGTACTTTTGTCTCATCTATTCTTTGTTCCTTTCTTCCTCTTCTGTCTTGGATTATTTTTTAAGAATCCATTTTATCTCTTCTATTGACTTATTACCTATACTTCTGGGGAGTTTTTGAGTGGTTACTCTAAGCTACAATATGCAATATGCATGTTTAACTTATCGCAATCTACCTTTTTTTTTTTTTGAGACAGGGTCTCACTCTGTTGCCCAGGTTAGAGTACAGTGGTATCATCATAGCTCACTGCAGCCTCAAACTCCTGGGCTCAAGCGATCCTCCTGTCTCAGCCTCCCAAGTAGCTGGGACTACAGGTGCATGCCACCACACCTGGATAATCTTTTCTTTTTCTATTTTTTTTAAGATGGCGTCTTGCTATTGCCCAGGCTGGTCTTGAACTCCTAGGCTCAAGAGACCCTCCTGCCTCAGCCTCCTAAAGTGCTAGGATCACAGGCGTAAGCCACAGCACATGGCCACCGTCTACCTTTAAATGTTATAGCATTATACATAATGTAAGAATCTTATAACAGTATACTTCCATCCCATCCCCAGCCCATTCTACGTGCTGTTGAAGTCATACATTTTACTTCTACAAATGTTATAAAGCACGTAATACATTGATAATTATTTTCACCCTGAACAGTTAATTATCTTTTAAAGACATTAAAAACAAGAAAAATGGTTTTTATATTTATCCACATATTTACCATTTCTGGTGCTCTCCAATCCTTTGTGTAAATTCAAGTGTCCATCTGGTATCATTTTCCTTCAGCCTAAACAATTTCTTTAGGTATTTCTTGTAGTACAAGTTTATTAGCGATGAATTCTTTTAGCCTTGGCTTTTCTGAGATGTCTTTATTTTGCCTTCATTTTGAAGGACATTTTCACTGGATATAAAATTCTAGGCTGACACTGTTTTTCCTTCAGTGCATTAAAGATGTCATTCCACTATCTCTGGTTTGCATTGTTTTTGACAAGAAACCAGTGATCAGTCTCATGTTTAAGATCTTCTCTTTACCACTGATTTTCAGAAATTTGATTCTACAGTGCCTTGGTATTATTTTTTTGGTGTTCATGCTGCTTGAGGTTCTTTGGTATTCAACCAGATATGTTGGTTTATAGTTTTCGATGAATTTGGAACATTCTGAAAATAGAATAAGAGAATTACAAAATTGTGAATTGTTTCACTAATATATACTACTGAAGATAAATGAAGAGGGTTTAACCACTATTCAAAGCTCTTTTTTTTTTTTTTTTTTTTTTTTTTGAGACAGAGTCTTACTTCTGTTGCCTGGGCTAGAGTGCCGTGGCGTCAGCTTTGCTCACAGCAACCTCAAACTCCTGGGCTCAAGCGATCCTCCTGCCTCAGCCTCCCAAGTAGCTGGGACTACAGGCATGCACCACCATGCCTGGCTAATTTATATATATATATATATATATATATATATATATTTTTTTTTTTTTTTTTAGTTAGCCAATTAATTTCTTTCTATTTATAGTAGAGACGGGGTCTCGCTCTTGCTCAGGCTGGTCTTGAACTCCTGACCTTGAGCAATCCACCCGCCTCGGCCTCCCAGAGTGCTAGGATTACAGGTGTGAGCCACCACGCCCGACTATTCACAGCTCTTTAACTGCTTATTGTTTTTAACCATGGCTTCAGAGACCAGGTACTAAAAGAAAGTTTGGGAAATTGTTCTGTCTGCTGTTCTGCCCAGATTCTAAGCATTAAAACTGTATAATTTTCCCCATCTGGTATAGTTATAAAATATCTGTAAAAAGGAAAAGGGGAAAAAGTTGTGCAAATTAATATATTCTGCATCATGGCCTCTTCAATATTTTTTCCTACTTTCATCTTTTCCTTAAATTTGCTTCTCAAAAAAACAATCTCTGTATGTGGCTTATAGTTGAATGTTAATCAGGTCATAAATAGGTTCACTTCTAAAGTGAGACAGAGTTGTAAATAATTTACCCTAGGTGATGTGTTCTGGATTGAACATTGTTCACATGATGTCTGGCCAAGCAGATAAAATGCTGCAAGCAAAGTGTAACAGGGATGATCCAAGACTCTGTGATGATTCCTGATTCTATGGCCATTAGGGCAGATCTCATTGGTTGGCAAACAAGAATCATTATACATTTATTATTCATGAGGAAGGTCAATGCTTCATGAAAAAGGTCAGTGAATAAAAGAATGGTCCTGTGTAAGGGCAGGATAAAATAGGGTTAGGGACAAATCCTCTCCCCATTGGGCCATTTATGACTATTCTTCCTAATCTGAAAATAGTTGTAATCCTTATATTACCAGTTAGGCAGAAAGGAACAAACATTTAGAGGGTGCCTACTATATTTTAAGCATTCTACAAAAGGCTTTACAAAAATCACTTAATATTCGCAACCCTAGGAGGAGGAAACTATCATTGTTAACTCCATTTTACACAAAAGTACACTGAGATTCATGAACCTTGTCCAAAATCACATAGCTGGTAACTGGTAGCAATGAGATTTGCATCTAAGTCTGCCTGGCCTCAAAATTCCCTGCTTTTTCTGCAACACAAGTACACTTAGCTCCGCCTTCCAAAAAGCACTTACTAAGTCAACTACCCTTTGACCTCATGCCTAAAGGTTGACATTCTCTAAGTCATTTACTTGGATGGGAAAACCCACACTCCCTGTCAGATGATGAGTATATATTCTATCTATGAGGGAAGAACATAAAGGAAGAGTCGTGGATCATTTTCAAACTATTGGGACAGCTCTCACCTCAGAAAGAATGACAGTATTGTGATGCCCCAGATCCAGCAACTAGATATTCTGGGAGGAATTGCCCACAAGCAGAAAGTCCTATGGCCTCTGGAATTGTCCTTCTGTGAAGGAATCTGGATAGGGCAGCTTCCTGCAGCCTCTTAGGGTGGCAGGGACCTCCTAGCAAGTTGATTGTTTACTTGTCTTAGGCTGTAGGCATTCCTGACCTATATTGCACAGTCCCATTTATCAATCCCAGTCTTGGGATGGGGGCAGGGATGCGAGGCATAAAAGGAAGGCTAAGGAAGAGGATAAAGTTGAGAAAACTGGAACTGTCAGGAGCATTCCCTATTGTATTATAATTAAAACAAGGCATTTGGTCCACTTAATTTCTGAGAAGTGGACCAAATGTTTTGATTGTTTACAGATTTTTGCCTGAGCTCCAGCCTTAGGATAATATTTGCTACAATGTCTGTTTTTATATTTGCAATTTTTGCCAGAAGATCTATGAGGGCTTTAATTGGACAGTGGTGTAGTACTGTGGTCCCCAACCGCGGCCTGTTAGGAACTGGGCCGCACAGCAGGAGTTGGGCAGTGGGCAAGTGAGTGAAGCTTCATCTGTATTTACAGCTGCTCCCCCTAATTCTCATCACCCCTGAGCTCTACCTCCTGTCAGATCAGCAGCAGCATTAGATTCTCATAGGAGCTCAAACCCTACTGTAAACTTCACGTGCGAGGGATGTAGGCTGCATTCTCCTTATGAGGATCTAATGCCTGATGATCTGAGGTGGAGCTGAGACAGTGATAATAGCGCTGGGGAGCGGCTGCAAATACAGATTATCATTAGCAGAGAAGTTTGACTGCACAATAAATGTAATGCCCTTGAATCATCTGAAACCATCACCCTCACCCCAGTCCGTGGAAAAATTACCTTCCATGAAACCAGTCCCTGGTGCCAAAAAGGTTGGCGACTGCTGGTGTAGATTTCTTTACTAAAAGTCGGGAGACCTCAGTTGTCTTTCTGACTCTGTCACTTTCTTATTTTTTGAATGAGGTTTCTAGTCAACTATTTGCCATTTCCTAGCTGTGTGACCTTGAACAAGTACTTTAGCCTCTCTGGGCTTCCGTTTTCTTAGCTATTAGATGAGGAATTAGGACTAGAGAAGCACTAACATTCTATGCTTCAATGAGGACAGAAATCTCAACTGTAGAGGCTAGAGGGCTTTGAAGAAAAAAAAGCCCTTATGCTTCCAGATTATATTCAACCAGACCAACTTTATTAAAATGGCTGATTTTATTCCCAGTTTTCCCTGAAGCTCTAGAATGGAAATTTACAATTGATCTCCTTTTTTTGGAGTATAACCACAAATATTTCCTAATTTAATAGAATCTAGGTGAGAAAGTAGGATATATGTAAAAAATAAGTAACAATACATGGTAACTAAGACTAAATGAAATCATATTTGTAAAATGCCAAGCAAGGCATACTACTCATAGCAGGCACTAAGAAATGCTAGCTGCATATCTCATCTCTTCCTCTGCTGTAGGACCCTCCTATAATTAATCTTGTAAGGAGACCTTAAAATGTATTACACTTCTCTCAATCGTATGGGCCTGGGTCCACTTTTGATTTTCTTGCACCCTTCTCCTACTCCCATCATCCTCAAAGGAATGATTCGCCCCTATATCCTCCACTTTCAGTTCTCAGTTAATAACCTCTATTGTTGCCAGCAGACTGTGCCAAACATCCTCTCACACCAGGGCCAGAACATGGGTCTGTTCTTTGTTCTTCAAGCCAAACAGAGCCTGCTTGGGTGCAGGGTACTCTATTGCATTTCCTTCTTTGAAGCATCCTCCATTTTCCTGGATTCACTGTTAAATTTAATTGCCAGTTTATAAATACTGCAAAGATTGCTAAACTGGATACTGAACTTTAAAATCTATTGCATATACCCAGAGGCCATAGGGAAAAGAGGGGGTGTCTTATACTTTGTGCACTAACAGGCAATTATTTTCTATCATCTTCTTATTGAGTAACCTCCATACCTAGATTCAAAGAGCTGATACTTTAGGAGATCTAAAGATGGTTGGTTGCACTTTTCAGATATCCTATTTATGAGGAGTTAGAGCCTTGATCCCTGAGCTGAGTTGCAGGCAGAGAGGAGTAGAGCTGCCCGGAGGAGGTTGGTCATCACATTGAATGGTTTACAAACTGTGTATCTGCCCCTCAGTTCCGATTGTAACTGTCCAGGAGGCTGGATCCTTCCATCCAGAACCAGAACCTTAAGAGTTTATAATACTGAAGTGTAAGTCCCCAGACAGCAGGTACTATGCCATATCTATTTTGGCGCTACCCAAGTACAACGCTTGGCAAGAAACAGACCTTAATAAGTATTAAGTATTAAGTAATAAGTATTGTTAAATGTTGACTAGGAAGTACAAGCTGGGTGTGGCGGCGTGCTGGAAAAACAAATTTTTAAAAAAATTGTTTTTAAATTAGGTTTTCACTGCCCTTTAAATGATGGCCTCCATGATCCTGTCTCCATGGCTTTGTGTGATACCCTGCCCTTGAGTGTGGGGTGGACCTGTGACTTGATTCTAACCAATAGAAGATAATATAGTTGATAGGATATTATTCCTACAATTATGTTACATTATGTAAGACTCTATCTTGGCAGGCAACAAAAGCAAAATATAGACAAATAGGACTACATCAAACTTAAAAATGTTTTTGTGCATCAAAAGAAACAACAGAGTGAAAAAAGCAACCTATAAAATGAGAGAAGAAATTTGCACATCATATGTCTGATAAGGAGTTAATATCCAGAATACATAAGAAAGTCCTACAACTCAAAAACAAAATAACACAATTTTAAAATGGGTGAAGTCAAAGCTATTAAATACAGTAGAAAAAAAAAATGGGTGAAGGACTTGAACAAACATTTCTCCAAAGAAAACATACAAATGGGCTGGGCGTGGTGGCTCACACCTGTAATCCTAGCACTCTGGGAGGCTGAGGCGGGCGGATCGATCAAGGTCAGGAGTTTGAAACCAGCCTGAGCAAGAGCGAGATCCCGTCTCTACTAAAAATAGAAAGAAATTAATTGGCCAACTAAAAATATACAAAAAAATTAGCCGGGCATGGTGGTGCATGCCTGTAGTCTCAGCTACTCGGGAGGCTGAGGCAGAAGGATCGCTTGAGCCCAGGAGTTTGAGGTTGCTGTGAGCTAGGCTGACGCCACGGCACTCTAGCCCGGGCAACAGAGTGAGACTCTGCCTCAAAAAAAAAAAAAAATACAAATGGCCAACAAGCATATAAAAAGATGCTCAACACCACTAATTATCAGAGAAATGTAAATTAAAACCACAATGAGATATCACCTCACGCCCATTACAATGGCTACTATTAAAAAAAAACAGAAAATAACAAGGATTATTGGTGAGGATGTAGAGAATCTGGAACCTTTGTACACTACTGATGGGAATGTAACACAGTATAGCTGCTATGGAAAACAGTATAGAGATTCCTCAAAAACTTAAAAATTGAACTACCATATGATCTAGTGATCCCACTTCTGGGTATATATTAAAAAAAAATGAAAACAGGATCTCAAAGATATATTTGCACACCCAGGTTCATAGCAGCAGCATCCACAATAGCCAAGAGATGGAAACAACCTAAATGTCCACCAACAAATGAATAAAGAAAATGTGGTATATCTATATAATGGAATACCACACAAACTTAAGGCCGGGGGTGGTGGCTCATGCCTGTAATCCTAGCACTCTGGGAGTCCGGGGCAAGGTGGGAGGATCATTTGAGGCCAGGAGTTCAAGACCAGCCTGAGCAACATAGCAAGACCCCATTGCTACAAAAAATAGAAAAATTAGCCAGGCGTGGTGGCGTGAGTCTATAGTCCCAGCTCCTTGGGTGTCTGGGGCAGGAGGATCGCTTGAGCCCAGGAGTTTGAGGTCACAGTGAGCTATGATGACGCCACTGCACTTTAGCCCTGGCGACAGACTGAGAATCTGTTGCAAAATAAACCACAAAACAACCTTTAAAAAAAGAAGAAAATCCTGTCCCATGCTACAACATGGATGAACCTTGAGGACAATATGCTAAGTGAAATAAGCTAATCACCAAAAAAGACAAATTCTGCATGATTCCACTTCTATCAGGTAACAAAAGTAGTTCAAACCCATAGAAACAGAAAGTAGAATGTGTTTACCAGGGGCTGAGGGAGAAGGGAAAATGGGGAGTTATTGCTCAATGGGTACAGAGTTTCAGTTCCGCAAGTGAAAAAAGTTCTGGAAATCTGTCACACAACAACGTGCATATTAGTCAACACTACTGTACACTTAAAATGGTTAAGATGATAAATTTCATGTTCTGACTTTTTTACCACAATAAAAAAATAAAGACTCTATCTTGCTAGCAGATTGTTCTAGAGACCCTCCTTGCTGGCTTGATGAAGTAAATGGCCATATTGGGAAGCCCACGTGGCAAGGAACTACAGGCAGCCTCTAGAAACTGCAGGTGGCCTCTACGAGCTGGAGCAGCCTCCAGTTGACAGCCAGCAAGAAGCCCAGGGCCTTAGTCAAGGAAATGAACTCTGCCAAAATTAACAACTTGAGTGAGGTTGGGAGTTCCCTGGTCACACCTCCACATGAGAATGCAGCGTAGCTGATACCCTGAGCAGAAAACCCAGTGCAGCCATGCCTGGACTCCTGATCTACAGAAATTACAATAATAAACGTGTGTTATTTTAAGCCACTAAGTTTGTGGTAATTTGTTATGTGGCAGTAGATAACTAATACAAAAGGGACAGTATAAGACAGTTTGCTTTCAAATAACTGACTTCTGGTGGCATGGTCCAAGTGAGATAGTAGAAAGATTGGATGTTCAAGACTAGCCCGAGCAAAGAGCGAGAACCCATCTCTACAAAAAAATAGAAAAATTAGCCGGGCATGGTGGTATGTGCCTGTAGTCCTAGCTACTTGGGAGGCTGAGACAGGAGGATTGCTTGAGCCCAGGATTTTGAGGTTGCAGTAAGCTACGATGACATCACTGCACTCTAGCCAGGGTGACGGAGTGAGACCATGTCTCCAAAAAAAAAAAAGAAAGAAAGAAAGAAACTTTTGGGCCTTGACCTTTGTGGAACCTTGAAATAACAAGTGTTCATGGTGGAGAACAATGGCCTTTGGGCCAATAAAACCAGTCTTAGGTCATAAACATTCATTGCTCTAGCTTTGATGTCCAAGCTTTGACAATTTTATAACCTTTGTGAGCCTCAGGTTTTCTCACCTGTAAAGATGGAGCTAACATTAGCTACCTGACAAGATAGTTGTAAGCATCAAATGAGACAATGAATGCCAAACACCTAGGACAGTGCCTTGGCCATTTCTCTTCCTCCTACTCTCCCCCTACTTGGTTATAGGGATTCTCTTTCTTACAAAGTTTACATTCTATTGTAGGAAACCACACATACACATCTATAAAATTAAACTGTATACCTGAGGGCTGGTTTCAAAACTTGGTCATCCTTTATAATCTCCAAGTACCTAGAAGGAGGAGACCCAACAAATACTTGTTGATTTGTTGACTCATTAACTAAATAAAAGTTTTCCAAATGCTAGGCAGTTAATCCCCTTTTTATGCTGTTTTAAATACAAATTCCAGTAGCAGGAGTGGGTAATATTGGTCATCCATTGTGTCTATCTACTCATGACAATAGAAAAGCATAATTTGATTCATTGCCATGAAGAAAATTCAAATTTATTAGGGTTCTGGGCTTCTACACATGCACAAACACAATCACAATGGGCTTTTTGTTAGCCATCTGTTTTTCAGAATGGGTTTTTCTTGTCCTAAGGGCAAAGCATAAGAGCATAAAACTTATACTGGAAAAGCAAAATAAATAGAAACAATTATGATACATTTTAATAAAACAATCACTATTCTAAAAAATTAAGCAACCCAAACAAAATATGGCTTTGTTTTTTTCTCACGTAGGCAGCTATCATCAGTGCCTAGTCAAGGACAGCTAATTTACTGTTACCAGTAAATTTGTAACAAGCTCTCCTAAGTCCTCTGACATTTTAGAAAGAAGAAGAGGAGAAAAGGGTCTTCTGGTCATCCATGAGGGCTAGCCAGTGGTGTCAGGAAAGACACTGCTCAGTAACTTAGGCAGTTGAGAATCAATGCTATTTTCAAAGATTTTTGAGAAAGGCTGTGCACAGTATCTCATTCCTGTAATCCTAACACTCTGGGAGGCTGAGGTGGGAGAATTGCTTAGGCCAGGAGTTCCTAGCAGCCTGAGCAAGAGTGAGACCCCATCTCTACTAAAAATACAAAAAAAAAAAATTAGCCGGGCATCCTGGCATGCACCTGTAGTCCCAGCTACTCAGGAGGCTGAGGCAGGAGGATCTCTTGAGCCCAGGAGTTTGAAGTTGCAGTGAGCTGTGATAATGCCACTGCACTTTAGCGGGTCTGTCTCAAAAAAAGAAAAAAATCTTTGATGAAGACAGTTCAGTTTCATAAACTCCCATAGTGAGTCACTATGTGGACAATCCCCAGAGGGTGGGAAGGGTAACAGAATGTACTTCCGCTTTCTTTTCTACATACAGGATATTGCTAGCAAAGGCAGAGAATCACTTCCTCAATGTTAGGAGTGGTCATTTAATGACAGTCCAACCCTTCATTCTACAGACTGAGGACACTGCAGGCACCTTTTATGCTTTGTATCACTGAGAAAAATCATCCTTTAACTCATCTCAGAACCCAGGAAAGCAGGGCCTTCAGCAGGGTCTGTCTGGAAAAATGGGTCGTAAAAGAAAAGTCATTCCACAGAGGCTTGAATACTTCTTCCAGTGGGTACAATCCAGGAGTAACTATACTTTAATCCAACTGTTACCGAACACCTTGGTCTCAGGACATTGAAAAATTTTTGAGGAATCCCAAGAGCTTTCCTTCAAAAATTCTAGAAAACATAGGAATACACTTAGGTTTTGGACTGGCTCACAGCAAAAAAAAAAAAAAAAAAAAAAAAAACCACACACACACACATTCTTTTAGTCACCAGAGTGATGATGTCATCATACATCCGGTAAATTCATAATTATTTGAAAAAAAAAGCTTAAGGAAATAAAAACTTCCAAACCTCAAAATCTATAAGCAGTGAAACAAATCCTTCAAGAATTTTAATATTAAAAAAAGAATTTTACGATGACTTAAAGACACATTTTAGCTGAGCAAAACTGAGAAAGTTTGACAAAAGCAGATCTTTACTAAAGGAAATTATGAAGAATGTACCTCAGGCAGAAGGAACGTGCTTCCAAGAGGAAGATCAGAGATTTAAGAAGGAAGCAGGAGGTTAAAAAGCAAGAAAAAAAGGAAGATAAAAAAAAATAAGAAAGAATAAAGAAACAAAACAAAAAATAGAAAAAGAAAGAAAGATAAGTAAGAAAGAAAACATTTTGTTAACTCTAAATATTATAAGTCTATTATTGAGGAATCCCAATAGCTTACCTTGGGAAATTCTAGATAACACAAGAATATACAAGCACACATTCCTTTAGTCATCAGAGCGATGACATCATCACACACCAGGTCACCTCTGGAAAATTTCAGTGATAGCGGGAAAATGCAAATGACGTCTCACTATTATTACAAAACTAGTTTTGCAACAGATGCTCTGAAAGGATCTTGGGATCCCTAGGGCCTCCCGGATCACACTTTGAGAACCACTCCTCTAATCCTTCTCCCATCTCCTAAAGGTGGGCCTCCTTAGTTTGTTTGCTTTCCTGATGGGCTAAGGAGGAAACAGCAAGGTCAGGGGCCACAGAGGGAATTCCCCTCTTACTTTTGCATAGGTTACCAGGGGACGCCCGGGCTCCCGGGTCGGGTTTCCGGAAAGGTTCCGCAAGGCGCCGCTAGAGAGCGTCGCTAGAGAAGGCCACCGCGCGCCTCACCGCGCCGGCTCGTGCCCTCCGGGTTCACACGCGAGCCCGGATGCGAGAACTGTGCCGGGGGGAGGGGGCGGTGCGCCGCGGGGCCGCGGCCTCATTGGACGAGGGGCCGCCGCCTCACAGCCGGGGCGGGGCTTCTTCGCGCTAAAAAGCCGGGCGGGCAGCTGCCAGAGTGCGCAGCTCTTAATTGCAGCTCCAGAAGGTTTTCTGTCACTCGCCGAGGTTCGCCGGGTCATGGTGCCGGCCTGACTCAGAAGAGGACGCTCCCGGGAAACGAATGAGGAACCACCTCCTCCTACTGTTCAAGTACAGGGGCCTGGTCCGCAAAGGGAAGAAAAGCAAAAGACGAAAATGGCTAAATTCGTGATCCGCCCGGCCACCGCCGCCGATTGCAGTGACATACTGCGGCTGATCAAGGTAACGGAAGGCCTGAGCTCCTCTGGGGGCGGGGAGTGTGTGTGGGGGGGTGCCTCCGTTTCCCGGGGAGTCCGTGTCTTCGGGTCTGGGCTGGTGGGAACGAAAGCATAGCCAGTTCCCCTCTCTCCGCCCGCTTCCCCTAACTCTAGCCCCGGGCTGCTCCGCGTTGGGCTGGACTCTGGCGCCGCCCCGCCCCGCCCCATTCCCACCCTCTGAGCTGGCCTGGCTAGGGCCTTATTTTGTTTTCCGCTTCTTTCTTTCTCTCCCTTATGTGCATCTCCCCAGGAACTGGCTAAATATGAATACATGGAAGAACAAGTAATATTAACTGAAAAAGGTAACGCTACAGTGGTGGGGTGGAGGACAGATGTTCGGTGCCTGCCATCCTCACCAAGGCCAACACTGTCGCTGCTGCCCCTTCTTGCAGATCTGCTAGAGGATGGTTTTGGAGAGCACCCCTTCTACCACTGCCTGGTTGCAGAAGTGCCCAAAGAGCACTGGACTCCGGAAGGTAACCCCTCTCCCATTCCAGAAGCCAGAGAGACCGAGTGTTGTGTAAAACGTGGTGTCTGCTCTGTAGCACCACTGACTACACAGGTTACTGAGAAGTTGGACAGAAATAATAGCCAGCAAGTGTTCAAAATAATGAGGGAAAAAATAGATATGCTGCACTTAATAGGACAGGTTAAAAGAGCTGTTTAAGTAAGTATCAGAGTGCTGTGGAGATGCGGAAGAGTTAGAGCTGTCTAAGTAAGTATCAGAATGCTGTGGAGACCCTGGAAAGTTAGGTATGATGTCATTTGTTGTAATTCAGTTTCATAAAATGGTTCTTGTTTGACCCTAACGTAACCGTTTTTGTAATTGTGTTAAATCACATTTTTTTCTTTAATTTGTCCCAATCTTCAGGTTACAGTCTCTAGCTTCGCCATGTACATGGCCCTTCCGTGTACATGGATGGGCGGGGAGGTAACTAAAAGATCCTTTACACAATAAAGTAGATGATCATGATAAATGAGGTAAGGTCCTATTATCACACAGTTAAAACACGGTAGATCAGAAACTTCACTATACTCGCTTCCTGTCTGTTTGCAAAGGAATAGAAAATGGCTAGAAAGTTTAATTTGAAACCTTTGCCTTCATTTGGAATTGTAGAGGGATTCGGATGCTTTTTTTTTTTTTTGCTGGTCCCTGTTGACTGGTCAGAAGACAGAGCTAAAAGGGGAAGTAGTTTTGGTGGGTGCTTTAAGGGTTTTTTTTGTTTGTTTTTGGTATTTTTTTTTTGTTTTGTTTTTTGTTTTTTGACGTCTGTTCCCCAAGCTAGAAGAAATGAGCAGAAAACATTTTAAGAGATGAGGTACTTTTTAGAGGTATGTGGATATTACATAATCCCTGTTTCTGGGTAATGCTGCTGCTTCTGGCTTAAAAACTGGGGAGAGCAAATTCAAAATAAAAATGTGTAAATTGGAAGGCAAGTTCTGAAATTAAACCTTGTACTTTGGCCTGATGTTCTGACATTAAGGAAGCAAGAGTTTGTAAACTACAAATATTTACTATTCTGAACTGCCGTGTAAACTTGACTGAATTCCCAAGTCAACATACCGGTGTATCAATAGGATGTGAATAATGTGTGTGTTTAGTTTAAGACCATAGCAGTTTTGCTCTGGCAAGTAATGAAAACATTCTCACTTCTGAGTGTGAGATCCAGCTGACTGCAGAGTGGCCAGTCCACCATTGTAGCTTAACTTCACTTAGCTCAAATTTGTGCTTTTTGCAAATACATGTTCTGAGAATGGTGAGATGGTCCAACAGTGGCCTGGACTGCACTCACATAAAAGTCAGGAGACAGTCCAGTTCAGTGGCTACTTATTTCTATAATACATGCATGTATATTTTTTAAAACCTGTGATAGGCTTCTGATTCTGCAGCTACAACTTTTACGGATTGTTTTTCTTTGCATCTCATGATACTTTTCTTACAGGACACAGCATTGTTGGTTTTGCCATGTACTATTTTACCTATGACCCATGGATTGGCAAGTTGTTGTATCTTGAGGACTTCTTCGTGATGAGTGATTATAGAGGTATGGTTGCATTGTGGGGGGAAAGTCTGAAGAGAAATCTGGGCTGTAAGTCCTTACAATGACTTTTTAAATTGTATTTCTCTTTCTTTTAGGCTTTGGAATAGGATCAGAAATTCTGAAGAATCTAAGCCAGGTATGTCTTAGCTTTTGGTTTTCGAATTTGTGAGGGTTACTGGATTATTTTAATGATTGAATCCAAATTGAGTCTTGGAAAGTGGGTGAAATGTCACTGAGTTTGTGTTTTACTCTCCTTTATAATAGGTTGCGATGAAGCGTCGCTGCAGCAGCATGCACTTCTTGGTAGCAGAATGGAATGAACCATCTATCAACTTCTACAAAAGAAGAGGTGCTTCTGATCTGTCCAGCGAGGAAGGATGGAGACTCTTCAAGATCGACAAGGAGTACTTGTTAAAAATGGCAGCAGAGGAGTGAGGATTGGGGGTGTAGATGATAACAACATCCATTCTATTTTAGAAAAAATTCTCAACTTATCTTGCTTTCTATCCTATTTGTAGTGAAATATAGAACAAGCACCCATTCCAAAGCTTTATTACCAGTGGCGTTGTTGCATGTTTGAAATTTGGTCTGTTTAAAATGGCAATCTTGTATACGGTTTGGAGTCAGATTTCTCCTTGAATATCTTGATAAACAACAGGTGGTGTGATCTTAATATGTATGAAAAACTTCATTCTTGTGAGTCATTTAAATGTGTACAATGTACACACTGGTACTTAGAGTTTCTGTTTTGATTCTTTTTTAATAAACTACTCTTTGATTTAATTGTTTGGTGTAAGCATTTTTACTAATCATTTATTTCTTACACATTTTGCTTGCTGTTGAGTACAAAATCAAAATGGCCAGCAAACATTGGATAACTACAATTGCTTAAAACTTTTTAACCCAATTAAAAAATTTTATAGTCATGTGCTATGCTAGTATTTTCAAATCTGGAAGGAAGCCAGTTGACTTCCAAGGTTTCATACGTAGTAACATATAAAACATAACTTTACATTGATGACACTGTACATTTCATCTGACAGTTTTCAAGAACTGAAAAACCAGGTTAGAAACAGGCCCACAATGAATAAGCCCAGTGTTACGCAAGTCAAATGAGGAGGTGGAGTTATAAAACATGGAAAATCAAGAAAAAACATCTTGTCCCCAAAAACCTTATCCCACACAAGGTATGGAGGTAAAGTGAATCACTTTTAATCAGGAACAAAAACCACAAATTTTTACAGGAAATTTGCAAACAAAATACAAATCAGGTAAATTAGCATCCCACTTAGAGGGTGAATTTCTGGTACTGTTAATAAAATGGGCTTTCACAGTAGAGAAACCATAGAAGCCCTTAAAACTGCCAGCGGAGAAGTAAACAAATACTTTCTCAAGGACTGAAAATGAAACAGAAGAGGCAAGAGAAAGCTTTCCCCTTAGTTATGTGAACTTTCATCACTCATTACATTGACCCAAATTCCTAAACCCACTAATTTCCACAATAATGAAAATGGTGGTTGATAAGCACTGTAGACCAATGTCTAAGATAATGTTTTCCAAAAGAAGTCCGATAACCTGAAAAATAATATTCTGTATCTCTGTGTTCTCCAGGAAATAAATACTGACCTCAGCAGTAGAAGGGGATTTTGCCCTACATTCCTTTGTATCAGTGTCTGTTAATGGCTTCCTAGATTGGAAGGCAGCCATATGTCAAAGTGTGACCCTGTATCATATTTAATACAGGATGGCTTTGGGATTTATTGGTGGCTCAGAGAGCATGCCATGAAAACAGGCTTGTGGAGTCTATTCTCAACCAGGGACCTGCTAGGATGGCAAGTAATACGTGAGAGAAACTGGCAAAAATAAAAGGGTAACTAAACACAAAGAGCCTTGTGAGGAAGTAAGATATTTTGAAAATTGTGTTTTGGAAAGTGGGCCTCTTAGAGGAAAACAACTACATGCTGACTGTGGTTAAATATATGAATAAATTAAATTAGCCAGGCAAGTTACAATATAACTCTTTGTTTTCTCATCCTTCTTAGAGCTTAGCCTTAAAGGCCATGTTGTCAAGATGAAAGGTTTTATGAAGTTTTGGTATCCACTTTCGAGAATTCCCTTAAGTGTAAAAAACACCACTGCATCGGTCCGCTGAATGTTCAACTCAATTACAAAGACATCTCTTTAAAAACTGAAGTATAAAGCAAATCTGTAAAGCTTGGAATCACCAAGCAAATAAGAAAACATGGGCAAATTATCTGAAAGGAAGCAACAAACAATGATAAACCTGAAAAACAAAACTCCATTTAAGCAACATTCCTATAAAGATAACTTTAAAATTACTATTTTACTAAAATATCATGTCTGACATAATCGTTTGGGAGAAATAGTATTTCAGGCCTGAGGACTTGCCAATTATTACATCTGGATATTTTGGAATTTACTCTTTTTTTAAAAAAAAGCTCATTTGCTGTTTATGATATCCCTAAAAGACATACAATCAAAAATTTTGATACTATTAAAAGAGGAAGTGGCTGGGTTTGTCCATGCATTAGGCTTAAGACATCCTTCTACTGATCTGATTACGGGGTTGATAATAGAGCTGTGGTCTGTCATTGTCAAAACCAGAGCCCCATATCATCAACTTCTTAGATTCTACTTGTAGTCTTTCTAGGGAAAGAAAGTAGAGTCTTTTTCACAGAAATGCAGAAGAAAAAATTCAGAAGAAACCTAATGATTTATGAATACCTTAGACCTCCTCTACACTTTCCTGTGAGGTTCCTTTCCACTGGGTACCCAGCAGGGCCTAGAATAGATGACATTTATCACTGCTCCTTGAGCAAGCTGGCCCTGCCCCGGGAAACCAGCCACACATCTCTTCTAGGAGTGAAGCAACTTCCTTCCCGACCATGGCAGGCAGAGCCTTCCTCTCAGAGTCTGCAGGTGGCCATGTCTGCTCCTAGGATTCTGTCTTTGCTTGACTGGTGCCATCTTTCCTTTCTTGCTTCTTCAGCATCTCATCCTGTGGGTTGTCACCTCAGGGTAACCTCATGCTTCATTCTCATCCCTTTTCTTTGTGCTTCCAGTCTGGGCTTCAAGCCCAAGTCAGCTCAGACTGACAAGCAGCCCACACCCTTACTGAACCCACCCACATCATCATTGCCTTTGTTGTCCTACCTATCAAAGGCCACCAAATGCCCTTCCTCATAATATTCTCCAAGCACCCTATTTCCCCATCAGCACATTCTTTCTTGTGGCTCATATCTGCCTAGTAAATGTTTTAGTAGCTTCCAGATGGTTATCAACATAATAGCTAATAATAAGAGCTAGTATTTATTAAGTACTCACCAGGAACCAGGCATTAAGTTCAGCACTTTGTATACATTATTATCTCATCTAATTCTCACAACCACCCTATGAGGTAGGTACTATTATTAGTTTCTTTTATAATGAAAAACTAAACCTCAGAGAAGTTAAGTTGCCCAAGGCCACACAACTAGGCCTGGAAATCAAGCTCCAAACCAATTTCTCAAACTCCTGAGGAGTCCTGCCATATTCTCAGAGGACCTCATAGTCTCTATAAGAATGATTGACCCCTCCAGAAATGATGGCTCAGTTGTGAGGCAACCCTCTAGTAAGGCATTGGAAAAGTTACTGGAATTGGTTTGTTTTTAATAAAAGTTGAAATAAACTATTTGAGTAATAGAGTAAAATGTATATGTTAAGAGATGGACAAACTTTTTAATAAAAGTTGAAATAAACTCAAAAAAAAGAATGATTGAATATGGTGTTTCTTTTGGATTATACATTAAAGGAATCGGTATGAACATTTTTCTGGATATCAAAATCGGTGGTTCTCAGTACAAGCTGCATATTAGAATCACCTAGAAAATACTAATGTCCTACCCTGAGAGATTCCTAATTTATTTCTTTGTTAATATGAATTCCGAAGTGAAGCCAGGGTTGAGACCCACTGATCTGGATAATCAGTTCCTAACTGACTCTTAGTCACAATTGTGAGTACAACCATTTCAGCTTGTGTTTACGCTGCTCACCTTGGCTCTTGCCAAGCAAAACCAAGTGAAGTCACATCACACTTCATGAAGAAGAACCTTTTCGAGAGTTTTAGAGAAAAATGTGGGAGAATTGTGTCGTCCCACTCCATATAGCACCCCAGCAGTCAGTACCACGTTCCTTTGCAAGCAGCAACTTCATTTCAGCAAAACATCTTCCCTCCCATAAAGTCAGGGTAGTTCATTTGAATTTTATTACTTTGGTAATTTTGTTTGTATTTGATTTGTAAACGTATACCGGTTTTACAGCTGTACAGGAGCAAACACAAAATGTTCGCATCTAGTTGTATGTTTATAGTAATGTAATAAAAATAATTTCAAGCACTACTGGGGATCTGTGAGAATTCTTTTTCCTTTAAAAAGGGTCCATGTTACTCAAGTTTGAGAAGCGCTGCTACAACCAGTATACAATACTGCCTATTTTTGTTTGGTTAAAAAAAATGCAAAAGGCATCAGAGTGACTTAATCAGATTCAGATTTTTTGGCAAGATTATTTCATAGGTGATGTTTTTCCCATCAAGAAGCAAATAATGACTGGTCTGTTGATTCATTAGGAATTGCAAAATGGTGATATTCTATTTGTATCATTCCTTCATTTATGAGCTAAAATACTTCTATAAAGAGAACTTGGCCAGGCGCAGTGGCTCAAAGTGCCTATAATCCCAGCACTTTGGGAGGCTGAGGCTGGAGGAATGCTTGAGCCCAAGAGTTTGACACCAGCCTGAGCAACACAGTGAGACCCCATCTCTAAAAAAAAATAAATTAGCCAGGTGTGGTGACACGCACCTGTAGTCTTAGTACTCAGGAGGCTAATAATGGGGGAGGATCTCTTGAGCCCAGGAGTTGGGGCTTACAGTGAGCTCTGATCACAACACTGCACTCCAGCCTAGGTGACAGAGGGAGACCCTGTCTCCGAAAAACAGAATAAAGAGAGAGAGAGAACATTCCCCCATCTTATACTTTATTACCCTGAGGCACACTTTATCTAGAAAAGGCAGGAAAATGCTTAATTCTTCTCTTTTACTTACTAGTTTTCAAAAGAATGAATTGTGGCTGGGCACGGTGGCTCACACCTGTAATCCTAGCACTCTGGGAGGCTGAGGAAGTCAGATTGTCTGAGCTCATGAGTTCGAGACCAGCCTGAGCAAGAGTGAGACTCCATCTCTACTAAAAAAATAGAAAGAAATTAGCTGGACAACTAAAAGATATATATATATATATATATATATATATATATATATATATGTATGTATATATATATAGTTAGCCGGGCATGGTGGCGCAAGCCTGTAGTCCCAGCTACTGAGGAGGCTGAGGCAGGAGGATTGCTTGAGCCCAGGAGTTTGAGGTTGCTGTGAGCTATGATGATGCCATGGCACTCTAGCCAGGGTGAGACTCTGTCTCAAAAAAAAAAAAAAAAACAAAGAATGAATTGAGTTTGAGTTCCCCAGTATCTTCCAGTTTAGGCTTTTTTTCAAGTATTGTTATTAACTCCTGGACTTTTAGCATTTCTTGCATCTTAATTTATTGCCATTATTTTTCTTATTGAAGTTCAGATTTCCCTAATTGTCCGGTGAGATCTTCGAGTTGGCTCCAGAAACAGCCTTACCCTATCGCCACAGGTAGAGTGCCGTGGCGTCATCACAGCTCACCGCAACCTCAAACTCCTGGGCTCAAGTGATCCTCCTGCCTCAGCCTCCCGAGTAGCTGGGACCACACGTGTGTACAACGTTGACCAGCTAGTTTCTCTATTTTTAGTAGAGACGGGGTCTTGCTCTTGCTCAGGCTGGTCTCGAACTCCTGACCTCATACAATCCCCCCCCCAACCTCCCACCCCGGGGCCTCCCAGAGCACTAGGATCACAGGCTGTGAGCCACCTTGCCCAGCCAGCTTCTTCCTTTTTCAGTTGTCCCAGGCTCATCTTGTACATTTCCTCCCCTGGGACCTGACATCGATCGATGGCTAGGTAATTCTGAACTTCAGAGGTTCCCAGGGGAAACAACATTTATTAGGAGCAGTTGGTGTTCACAGCTCTCTGTTTTGATAATGACACGGGCACAGCAGGGAGATCCTTTTAAATGGAGGCTAAGAGCGGTGGCATTCACCTCAGGCTCCCCTGAGGGAGGCTTCCACCGGCTGTCCCTGTCGGCCAAGGCTGTCTTCTTTCACCTTGTTACTTACACTGCTTTCTTTTTCATCCAGTCAATCAATAACAACAACAAAAAAGGTGGTTTCAAAACAACAATGCTAAATCAACAACAACAATGATCTTTGTTTGCAGACAGACATGATTCAGAGGCAGTTTGGGTCTGGTGAACACTTCACTTGGAATAGATCCTGGCTTTTCTTCATTTATGAGAATAAAAATAAACCTCATTTATGGGATTAAAAATAGCTACCTCAGAGTTGCTGTGAGGACTAAATGAGATTATGAATATGGACGTACAGGACGTACATTATTAATATATTCTATGTGATATTTTTATAGCAACCCTATGGTGAGCATCTTACTGTGTGCCAGACACTGTGATTTATTTCATTAATGCCCATAACAATATTGGAGGGTATTCCAGTAATGCGCTGGTAAACCAGCTGGGGGTGGGGGTAGACTCGATTTGTAGAATTTGTTGATTTCCATGGTGTAAATACTTCCACCAAGGCTGTACCAGTGGTTTTAACAACCGGCTTGCAAAATGCCTGAATATTTATCAATAGGCTCTCCCAAGCCAGCCGGAGCCGGCTTCAGCAGCCCACTGGATCAGGCCCATTTTAAAGATGAAGAAATGGAGACTGAGAGAGGTTGAGCAACTTGGATTCACTGCAGGGGGCGCAGGTCTGGGCTGTGCACAGACCAGGTTTGTGCCTCCAACAAACGTGTACTTTCTCTACCACACTCACTCCTGACACCTCTCTAAGGGGTTGAGCTACACTATTTGACCTCAGGCTTATTTCTGTATGTATTTTGCATAACAATGTGAACAAAAATGTTTACATCCCTTGACTGTGAACATCCTGAGAGCAGGGACTGGTGTCCCATATATGACCTTTTTTTTTTTTTTTTTTTTGAGACAGAGTCTCACTGTGTTGCCCGGGCTAGAGTGCCGTGGCATCAGCCTAGCTCACAGTAACCTCAAACTCCTGGGCTCAAGTGATCCTCCTGCCTCAGCCTCCCGAGTAGCTGGGACTACAGGCATGCGCCACCATGCCCGGCTAATTTTTTTTTTCTATATATTTTTAGTTGACCAACTAATTTCTTTTTTTTATTTTTAGTAGAGACGGGGGTCTCACTCTTACTTAGGCTGGTTTCAAACTCCTGACCTCAGCCTCCCAGAGTGCTAGGATTACAGGCGTGAGCCACCGCGCCCTGCCCATATATGACCTTTATGAGACCCTCAAGGCCTCATTCCACGCAAGGCACACAGTGGCACTTCATAAACATTCATTAAATAAATGGAATAAACCAGCCCCAGTTGTAGGGGGAAACTGAGAGATGGAAATCAACTCTAATGTCATTGTTTACTTATAACAGATACCCACTTTGAGAATCACAATTTAATTGGAAAAAAATAAGAAAGCTAATAATTATAGGGCACTTTCGACATCCCATGTATTGTACATGGGTTATGTCATTTAATTCTTAAAACAAAGCCATCTTTTTGTGTATGAGGAAGACAGGTGTAAGGAATGAAGCAATTTATTTTATGTCACACAACCAGAAGGCAATAGGGCTGAGAACTGAACTGGGCAGCTGAGTTCCACATATACCTCATGAACCACAACTTGTGTCTAGTTTAACCATTCATGGTGGCCTTTAGTGATTAAATACTGGTGGTGCTTCTGGGCTAAGACTGCTTCTTTGAAACCTGGAAAAGGCCTTCTTGCCAGTGCTTAGATTCTGTGTAGAGGAAGCAGAGGGAATGTGGGCTTCCTATCGGCTGCTCCCTGCCTCAACACTTATCATCCAGCTCTGCAAGAAAATTCAACTTTTCCACCAAAAGACCAGTGAAGGAAACCAAAGTATTTCACCCCAAAATATAGTTCTTTGACATATTTCAAGATGGCAACGCAGAAGGGAAATATAGGAATAGATGAAGAACTATCTTTTGTTAGGGAGATTTGCATCTGTAAGGAAAATCTGCACTGATGTAGCCAGGCTTTCTCTGAGACATTCCCTTGTCTGCATCTAGGAAAGATTAACTGAGATTCTGATACTTTTGAAGGTCTGAAACAAACATTCACCATCCATTCTCTCTGAGGCCTGCTACCTGTGAAGTTTCGTAGCATAACATGACCACCTTTGCTAGCCAGGCCTCCTCTTCTTCCCCTTCTATATCCTGTTTTTTGTTGTTATTGTTTTTAGAGACAGGGTCTCCTCTGTCACCCAGGCTGGAACGCAGTGCTGTCTGATCATAGCTCACTGCAACCTCAGATTCCTGGGCTCAAGTGGTTCTCCTTCCTCAGTCTCTTGAGTAGCTGGGACTACAGGCATGCACCACCATGCTCAGCTAATTTTTTAATTTTCTGCAGAAACAAGTCTCCCTATATTGTTCATGTTGGTCTTGAATTCTTGGGCTCAAGTGATTCTCCTGCCTCAGCCTCCCAAAGTGCTGGGATTACAGGCCTGAGCCACCATTGTCTGGCCTCCATAACCTATTTTCACAGGATCCAAGCCCTCATTCTTTTTTTTTTTTTTTTTTTTTTTGAGACAGAGTCTCACTCTGTTGCCCAGGCTAGAGTGAGTGCCGTGGTGTCAGCCTAGCTCACAGCAACCTCAATCTCCTGGGCTCAAGCAATCCTCCTGCCTCAGCCTCCCGAGTAGCTGGGACTACAGGCATGCGCCACCATGCCCGGCTAATTTTTTGTATATATATTTTTAGTTGGTCAATTCATTTCTTTCTATTTTTAGTAGAGACGGGGTCTCGCTCTTGCTCAGGCTGGTTTCAAACTCCTGACCTTGAGCCATCCTCCCGCCTCGGCCTCCGAGAGTGCTAGAAAAAAAATTTTTGATAGTACCTATATTTCCGTTTACCTTTGTTTTTCTTCCTGCCTGATGTTCCAAGATTCCCTCTTTCATTATTTGTTTCTTCTGTTTAGAGAACTTCCTGTAGGA